>JAAEAF010004047.1:91079-170988 GCA_011037195.1 Triatoma infestans | reverse complement strand
TTTTTTTTTTTTTTTCTTTTTTTTATTATTATTATTATTATCTACCTGAAGATGTGTGCGTATAAAATGAACAGGTTGTGGTTTGGGGAAGAAGACCTCCCCCAATTAGTCCAAGCTCTTACAAGATACATAAATTCTCGGTTTTAAGAACTCTACTTTCTGGAAGCGATCTAGACATCGGGTTAGTAAACTTTTTTCTTTTTTTTTTTTCGTGACACATACACACACACACAAAGCTGATGAAGGAAAAAAGTAGAAAAAAGAAGATATAAATATACATATATATAAGAAAGAGAAAGAATAATCATGTAATCGGATGGTGGACAGAACGGTGGTGGTGTGCAAGAGCGGTGAAGGGGGCGCGGCGTTGCTTATTGGACGACATTCCAAAGCACCTGTACGAAATCTTTATTGAAATGAGTGCGGAGTGTGTAG
Source organism: Triatoma infestans (assembly GCA_011037195.1). Lineage (NCBI taxonomy): Eukaryota > Metazoa > Arthropoda > Insecta > Hemiptera > Reduviidae > Triatoma > Triatoma infestans. The sequence continues at coordinate 170,553 of JAAEAF010004047.1, read as the reverse complement.
AAGCAAACTGAAAGAGGTGGCTATTTACGACGCCTAGCCTGGCGACACTAACAATCTTAACACACAAAATAAAAAGGCAACTTATATTACTACTATCTCCTCCGTCTTTGCTTTCAGTCACTTCATTCTTTTCCTTTCTCTCTCACCTTATTTCCAAAAAAAATAAGAAAAAAAAATTTCAACAAAATACCTAACTAATAACCCACACCACTCTCCCAAAAGTAGTTAAAATATGGCAATTAGCACCACGAGTGTCCCATTACTATTCAGAATAATCGTCCAGAAGAGGCCAACCATAATAAGATAGCACCCCTTTCTGTGAGAAGCTTTCAAAGTCTCGATAAAATCCATTGTACCTGGATTTTTTTTTTTTTTTATTATAAATAAAAATAAAAGGAATAAGTAATTAGATATTTAATTGCTTCTTTAATTTACACCTTTTTTAATGGCTAATAAATATTATTGAAAACAAAATAAGACCAAAAATCTGGGGTGAAACATTCACACAACTTTCTCTTACTCCAGTTCTCAAAATGATAATTGACAAATTTTATAGTTTGTGTACCAAATTTAATGAAATTCGTCGAAAACTGAAAAAAAAATCTGGTGTGAAACACTCACACAACTTTCTACTCCAGTCTCAAAATGAAAGTGACAAATTTTGAGTTGTTACCAAATTATGAAATTCGTCGAAAACTGAAAAAAATGTCAGTAAAAGGCACTTCCGTTTACTAATTTTCTTGAAACTCGGAATTTCAGCCATCTTATGTAGTTCTACCTATAATTATGTTTGGATGATAGAATTGTATAATGAACTAGGATACCACTTGATGAAAATCTAACCCCACCCTTCCCCTAAAAGTGCTCTTAAAAGAAATTTCCCAGAGAAATGTTTTAGATAAAAGTTGTAGATCTTTGCATGTTTAGTTTATATACGAAGTTTCAAAAAAATCGTCAAAGCCATTTTTGAGAAAATTGCGAAAAAGTGAATGAATCATTTAGTAAAGTGGTAAAGTAAACGCACTTCCGGTTATCCGATTTTTTCAAACTCAGAATTTCAGCAACATATTTAATTCTAATTAACATTATTTAGATGGCAGAATTGTCTAATAAACTGAAATAGCACTTTAGATGGAAACTTAACCCCACCCCTCCCCCAAAAGTGCCCTTCAATGCATTTTCCCGGAGAAATGTTTCTAATAAAAGTTGTAGCTCTTTGTATGTGTGGTTGATGTTTAAAGTTTAAAGAAAATCGTCGGAGCCATTTTTGAGAAAATTGCAAAAAAGTAAAAAATTCCAACTAGTAAAGTGGTACTCGGTTGAGGAATTTTACAGATAACGTACAGTCAGATCCCATGGTGACCCTAAACGGAATATCAAATTTCAACTTTCTACGATTTTCGTTTTTGAGCTATGCTGTTCACATACACACAACACACACACACACACACACACACACACACAGAACATTTGCTAAAAACCACTTTTTTGGACTCAGGGGACGTCAAAACGGATATTTCCGGTGAAAACTCAACATCGAAAATTGGACACGATTACAATACTTCCTCTTACTAGGAGTAAGAGAAAGTAAAAAATATTCAGTAAAAAGCGCATTCCGGTTTATTAATTTTCTTGAAACTCAGCAATTTTCTGGCCATCTATTTATTTCTAATTAATTTTTTTTTTTAGGATGATAGAATTGTATAATCCAACTATGATAGCGCACTTTAGAGAAAAACATAACACCACCACGCCCCTAGAAGTGCCCTTAAATGAATTTTCCCCAAAGAAATGTTTTTAAATAAAAGTTGTAGATCTTTTGTATGTTTAGTTTATATAAGAAGTTTCAAGAAAATCGTCAGAGCCATTTTGTTTTTTGAGAAAATCGCGAAATAGTGAAAAAAAAATCATTTAATAAAGTGGTAAAGTAAACGCACTTCCGGTAATCCGATTTTTTTCAAACTCGGAATTTCAACGACATATTTTCAATTCTAATTAACCCTGTTTAGATGACTGAATTGCCTAATAAACTGAAATAGCACTTTAGATGAAAACCTAACTCCACCCCTCCCCCATCATAACTGCCCTTAAATGAATTTTCCCGGAGAAATGTTTCAAATAAAAGTTGTAGCTCGTTGTATGTGTAGTTGATATACTAAGTTTAAAGAAAATCGTCGGAAAAAACCTCCTTGTAAAGTGGTATACTTCCGGTTGTGGAATTTTGACAGATTACGTACTGTCAGATCCCATTATGATATCTAAACGGAATATTAAGGTTCAACTTACTGCGGTTTTTCGTTTTTGGGCTATGCTTTTCACATACATACATACACGCACGCACGCACACACACACACACACACACACACACAGACCATTTGCTAAACACCACTTTTTAGGACTCAGGGGACCTTAAAACGGTTTTTTCCGGTAAAAGCTCGATATCGAAAATTTGACACGATTACAATACTTCCTCTTACTAGGAGTAAGAGAAAGTAAAAAAGAGACAGAAGTACAGAATTGTTAGGTGGATTAATAATTTGTGATTTATTTAGCTAAAAATCCGACGGCGTAAGATTAATTGTTTAAAAAAATAATACAAGACAATCTGCCTGTGAAACACTAACACGACTTTCTCTTACGGCTGTTAATAAAATTATATATTTTCTATGGGATCCGAATCATTAAAGACTCATAGGATTCAAAGAGCGGAGAAGCAGACAATTAATGAATTAAAAGTCAGTTAGTCACTACCTAGGCCAGTCTTGAGAAGGGAGAGTACAATTCATATAAATAGAGCAACACCAAGACAGTCAGCAACCTATCTACTACCTTTCTTATTACTCACTCATTGACCATAATTTAAGCTTATAAGTACCAGCTCTATAACCACTCCACACTTAAGACCAAGCCTTCCCAGTGACTCGGAATCCATCGCTAAAAGATTTCCCAGCCTTACCTAACTGACCATATTCCTAGAAATATTAACTGTCGTACACATTCTGGAGCCACTCCTTGCAGATCCATAGAAAAACGAACTTTATTGAAAGAATTTTTTCATATGTTATAAATTAGCATGATTCCTTTCTGTTGCTGTTGTACGCGGTAGTATTGCGAATTTTCGAAATAAGGTTTAAGGAAAGCGGAACATAAACAAAGGATTAGCCGGACGGGAAAAAGGAAACAACTTAGGCAAGGCCACATGGAATGTAAGAAGTTTGTATCAAGCTGGAGCTAGTAGAATATTAGAGAAAGAATTGCTGAAATACCACATAGATGTTGCTGCTCTTCAGGAGATCAGATGGAGAAATTCAGAAAGAATAGGATTAAAAGATTATACAATTATAAATAGTGCCAGCACAAGCAGGGATAACATATTTGGCTCAGGATTCATGATTAAAAACTCGCTGAAACATGCTCTATTAAGTTACAAAGCGATAAATGAGAGGATTTGCCTTATACGTGTTAGAGGTAAAATGTATAATACTTCCCTTATTAGTGTGCACGCGCCGACAGAAGAGAAATATGAAGATGAAAAAGATAATTTTTATGGGAGTTTAGAGAAGGTGTGGGATGAACTGCCATGATATGATGCCAAAATAATAATGGGGGATTTTAATGCAAAAATAGGAAAGGAAGCGACTTTCTCCCCCACTATAGGAATGCATAGTAAACATGAGATATCCAGTAGGAATGGATTTAGATTGATAGATTTTGCGATGGCGAGAGGACTACGGTCAGTAGCATGTACTTCCCGCACAAAGAAATCCACAAAGTGACGTGGATATCTCCAGATGGTCAAACCAAAAGTCAACTCGATCATCTACTTATAGATGTTCGTCATAAGTCTAACATACAAGAGATGTACGTAGTTTTCGGGGAGCTGATTGCGACACCGATCACTATATGGTAGGAGCAAAATATACTCAAAGAAGTGCTACACAGTTAAGTGGACGAACAGAAACGATAAGAAAATTGAGGGTTGATAGACTACAACTGGAAGAAAGAGGAAATCTCTACAGGGAAAAAGTGCGGGAGAAAATAGTTGGCTATCAGACAGAAACAGTTGACTTAGAGGTAGACGAGAAATGGGAAAAATCAAGTCCGTTCTAAAATTGGCCGCAGAGGAAGTGATTGGGTACAGAGAAAGAAGAGAACGGGATGAGTGGTATGATGAAGAATGTGCCTCGGCTGTGCAAGAGAGAAATGAGGCAAAGCTAAAATTTTGGGGCAGAAGGACTAGAAACTCTCAAGAATATTTTAAAGAGAAAAGGAAGAAAGTGAAAGAAAACTGTAGAAAAAAGAAAAGGCAATGGGAGAAAAGAAAAATAGAGGAAGTACAAGAGCAATTCGAAGCGAAGGAGACACGTAAGTTTTATAAAGGAGTGAAAGACATAAGTTCCGGATATAAACCTCGTGTTAACTTCTGCGAGGATAAGGATGATAATGTTTTAGGTGATAAAAAAGAAGTTCTCTTAAGGTGGGCCCAATACTTCAATGAACTATTAAACCCTGAGGAAGTAGAGGCAAACGCTATAGAGGAAGTGATAGGTAGGGAGGGGGAGATAGAAGAAGAGGATCACCGGAAAAGGAGGAGATAGAGAGTATTATCCAGGCACTCAGGAATAATCGTTCTCCTGGAATAGATGAGATACCTGCGGAACTACTTAAGTATGGAGGAGAACCGGTAATAGAGGTGCTGTATAGTTTAATTTATGATATCTGGATGCAAGAAAAATTACCTGAAGAGTGGAAGTCAGCTGTCTTGTGTCCCATTTACAAGAAGGGTGATAGGCTTAACTGTGGAAATTGCAGGGGAATTGCATTGCTGCCTACAGTGTACAAAGTTCTCTCCATAGCAGTAAGTAATAGGCTGTCAACATGGGCAGAGAGGATAATCGGTGACTATCAGTGCGGTTTCAGGAAAAACCGGTCAACAGTCGACCACATCTTCTCGGTCCGCCAAATGTTGGAAAAGACTTACGAGCACAATGTGGACTTGCACCATTTGTTTGTAGATTTTCAGCAAGCCTACGATTCGATTGACAGGAAAGCAATGCTAACAGCTTTGAGAAGTTTGGGAATACCTGACAAGTTAGTCAGGTTGATAAAGGTTGGCTTGAATGATAGTAACTGTAGGGTTAAGATTCAGAATTCCCTGTCAGAACAGTTTAGAGTAGCCTGCGGCCTCAGGCAGGGTGATCCCGTATCACCCATATTATTCAACCTGGCTTTGGAGTTTGCTATAAGAGCTGTGAGAACCAACCCCGGAGGGCACATCTATAATAGAATGACCCAGCACCTTGCGTATGCGGATGATGTGTTGCTAACAGGACGTACTGTAGGATCATTAGCTGGCATACTCGAAAAATTTGAGAATTCGTCAAAAAAGCTTGGTCTGTTTATGAACGAAAAGAAAACAAAGTACATGAAGACTTCGAGAAACCAAGCAAGAAATCCTGCTAGCGTACAACTGTTGGGACACGTCTTTCCAGGAACAGACTGTGACACATAAAAATGAAATAGAAGAAGAAATAAAGGCTAGCAACAGGTGCTTATTTGCTTGTCTAAAGCTCTCCGCTTTAAGGTGTTGTCACGGGATGCCAAAATAACATTATATAAAACGACCATAAAACCGGTACGTACATTCGCCTGTGAAACCTGGGTATTAACTAAGTCATCTGAGAATTTTATACTATATTGGGGCCAAGATAGTGGAGGGACAGTGGCGCTCCAGAGCCAATGCGGAATTGTACGAGCTGTATAAAAACGAAAACATTGTGGCCAGTGTAAAGCAAGCTCGTTTGAGATGGCTGGGTCATGTCGAGAGGATGGAAGAAGAGCGCATTACGAAAAGACTCCTGTATGGGAATCCAGGAGGTGCAAGAAAGAAGGGTAGACCTTGTAAGAGATGGCTCGACGATGTCCAGGAAGACCTCTCCGTATTGGGTGTAAGAAGATGGAGAAGAGAAGCGGCTGACGGAGCCGAATGGCAGAAAATTGTTAATGAGGCCCTGGTCCATTTTGGACTGCCATGGTAGTAGTAGTGAAACGTTGTTTTGAAAGTACCTTAAATATAAGCAAATACTGAAAGATAGACAGAATAAATCCCCCCCCCCAAACAAAAAAAAAAACGAAAAATCGCAGGATATTCAAACTCAACACCATCGCAAGTTATTGATATTGAAAGATTCGCGTAAAATTTCCATTAACCGGAAGTACACCTTTATGGAGTAAGTTTTTTTTTCAGATACTCACGAATTTATCGAAAATATCTCTCCCAACCATTTTCTTTAATCTTTGCACACTATCCACACACATAAATATGTCCTTGATCTCTTTTATTTGTAACATTATTCTGGGAAAATTTTTGTTTCAAGATTCTGGGAGGGGGAATGGTAACGTTAAATATCCCCCCTCTAAAATGTTGCATTAGTATCATCTCTGAGAAATTGCAGAAAGAAAATTATATGAGAAATTTATATCATATGCATTTTTTCATACTACCTATGTTCATTCAAATTTATTACACCTGGTACACGTGGTGTCTATAGAACTGTATGAACCCTTCTGTTATATTGTTTATTAAATCTAGGATAATGAAATAGCAAATTTCACAGAAATTCAAAATACTGTGTGTGATATAACCGTTAGTATAAAGTGCGCATTTAATGAACTGTTATTTACTAAAACCTTTGCTTCTTATATAAAATAAAAAGCAAAAAAAAAAAACAGTTTAACTATAGGTTTGTAGAACACGACAAGGAAGTATCTTCCCCCTTATATGTGGATAAGCTTAAATTTAAAGTAATCATTTAAGAATAGAAAGTATATATAAAAGTTTTTGTTTTTTTCAACAAAAAAGGTATATTTTGTGCTTTATAGTCAAGTCAGTGAGAAGGGGGATTATATGTTGTCCAGATTATCACGATCTTTTTTTATGTTTACAAAACATCATCAAAGTTTTCGTAATATTAGCAAACATTTTGTTGCATTGTAGAGACGAACGTGGACGTCTAGTTTAGGGATATCAGGTAAATAAATTAAAATAATACCTCAGTATTTAAAACAGTTTAGATTTTGCAAGCAATTAACGGTTAATTTGCGTATTATTATTATTATCATCATCAATGGGTGCTCGAAGGTGCGGGACCTAACCAATATGGCTCTTATCCCAGTAATCTACCACTCTCGATTACAATATCTTAATATATCTTTAATCTCTAACTCTCCTAAGCACCCCTTTGAGAAATTAACCCTCCTAAATAGACGGAACTTACATGTCGGCGTGGAAGGCAATGAGGTAGCCGACACCCTGGCAAAAGAAGGCACTGTATCTCCTCTCAATGGGCCGGAGCACTTTTGTGGAGTCAGTGACCATTTACACTTAGAAGAAATCAAGAAGGAGGAGGTGGCGAAAAGAGCTCGTCTCTGCAACACCATCCCGGGACTGAGACAGGCCAAGGTCTATCTGGGTGGCTACAACCAGGAAATGTCGAAAGCCTGCATCAGTCTGAGTAAGAAAAGGATCCGTATTCTTACGGGACTCTTTACGGGGCATTGCAGACTCAGGGGACATCTGAGGAAGCTTGGGCCCAGAAGATGATGGCACATACAGATTCTATGGAGAGATGGAGGAAACTCCGATACATCTCCTCACAGACTGTGATGCCGTCATTCAAAGAAGATTTAGTAGACTGGGCCGTTACCAGACAGGGGAGGAGGAAATACCCACCCTAGGACCTGCCAGGATTTTGGGATTCCTTAGGAACCTCAACCTGGAGGGGATGCTGTAGATGAGCCAGCTCATCCTCGGCACCAGAGGGGTTACAATAGATCAAAATAATGGTCGCCGTACAGAACCCTTGAAAAAAAAAAAAAAATTAGACGGAACCTAGTTAGAACTGACAAAACTAGTCATTGACCAGAGTAGTGATATACCTTAGCTCTGATTCCAACGTCACAATTGTTTTGCCTATTTTGTGTAAATGACTGATTATCCAAGCGTGTCCAGTACAATACACTTGCCAAGGACCCCTCAATTAATTGTAACCTATTCAGGGAATGATGATACTTCAAATCCACGTGTTTTATACTTTTTACAAATTTCTTATCCTGCATAACACCCCTCTGTGTGTTCCTTCATGCTTCTTCAATTTCCTTTTCCACTATTGTTTACATTCTCTATCGCAAAATTGTTTAGGGAAGGTTCTGCTGCTGGTTTGGGACCACAAAACGGTAATGTGAATCCTATCTTAGCCAACTGGTCCGCCCTATCATTATTTTACCGATATGACCGGGCACCCAGAAGAGCTCTTAACGCCCCTGTGTGCGAGGTCATTAATTCTTCTCCTACATTCACCACTCAAACACTTATTCAAAGCCTTTAATGTGGTTGGCTATCAGAGAACACCTCACCTCTTCAACTTCTCCCTGCCACTCTTCCACAATGCAGCAGCATACAATGATCTCAACCCGGCAAACAGTGGCCTTACCCCCTAAAGCCACAGATCTTCCTTAGTTCAGCCCCTGCAGTCAAGCTCCTGTACCATACAGGTCGGTTTCCTTCTGTCTGAAGCAATTATGTCAACAGGCTAACAATATCATTATTTTCCTCCATTAATAAAGTCCATAACTACAATTTTTATTATTATACTGGCTTAGCAATCAAGAGTTGATCAGATATTATAGAGGGCCTAACTGGACCCGTTCACATTTATTGGAAAATAACCCAGGGAGAATAATTTCCGTTCACACATCTTGGAAAGTAACCCAGGGAGAACAAAAAATTTTCAAGGATTCCAAAAATATGATTAATTATTTTTTAAAACCAACTTTCTTATTTCAAATCGCGCCACCATTTTTTTTAATGAATTCTTTTTTAAAGTAGATTTTTCTTTCATGAAAAATGGTTATTGAACGAAAAAATCCGTTGAATATTCATTGAATTATGCAATTTTGAATGTAGAGAAATTCTCTGCCTTCTGGTTGCTAATTATTCCACAATGTTTTTGAGTTTATAGCTAAATACTTATTGACATTAATTGTTCAAAATAATGGGCACCATCATTAATTAAAAAGTGTAAACACTCCATTTTTGCCCAGTTTTTATTATACAATCAGAATAGATTTCTTCGTAGACTTTAGAAATTTCTTCTTTAAGGTCATTTATAAAGATTGAAGGATTTAAGTTACCATAAACTTTACTTTTTAGGTATCCCCAAAGGAAATAAGCGTCAGGTCTGGGAAGCGAGCGGGTCACTGAATATGCAGGCCAATAATCCATTTACCTCGGTAAGCGCGATCTAGACAACAACGCTTTACTATCTTCGCATTATTAACTGAACATTCATCTTGCTGAAACTACATCATTTGCTGGCATGCTAGAGGGACATTTTTCAAGCAGATCTGGGCGATTCACTTAATAAATGAAGAAGATACCGGCCTCTGCCTTCATTGTTTCATTGTAAAAATAAGGACCTACAAGATGATCTCCTATTAGGCCCCGCACCACACATTTATCGAAATTATTGTCTAATTCTGTGTTTGATTACTAACATCTGAAGATTTTCATCTGCCCAAATCCATTATTCGTAAATTTGCATTCATCAACACCATAAAATATCAGAATCAAAACTTGAAAGCACAATAATAATAATAATAATCTGTGCTTAAAATCATCAGGCCGCATTTATTGAACCACATGAGCGGAAGTTAAGGGCGGAAGTTGTATGATTTTAAAATTAGCCGAACAGTCTCTCTCTCTCTGTTCATATTAAAAAAAATCCTGCTAATTTGACGAAGAGATGAAAAAGATTCAAGCTCAGCATCAAAAAATGTGACGTCGACTTCGCCCCTAGCTGTGCAAAAAGTTAGCAGTACAAAATCTGCGCACTGCACTTAGAAATGACGATCAATGTCACCAGTTCTTGATGAAGATCAGTTTTATCGCAGTAGAGTTCAGCATATGAGTTCGTAGAGTTCGTATATTCATGCAGCTTCACGAACTCTTCCCTTACATTGAAAAAAAAAATTGCCCTGATCTTTCAAACCATATATTTTTTAATTAAAAGAAAATATATTATAAAAAAATCTGATGTGAAACACTCACTCAACTTTCTCCTACTCCAGTTCTCAAAATTACAATTGACAAATTTTATAGTTTGTGAACCAAATTTAATGAAATTCGTCGAAAACTGAAAAAACTGTTTAGTAAAAGCGCACTTCCGGTTTACTAATTTTCTTGAAACCCGGAATTTATTTATTCCTATTTGTTTCTAATTAATATTATTTGGATGATAAAATTGTATAATCAACAATGATAGGTTAGAGAAAAACATAACCACAACCCTCCCCTAAAAGTGCCCTAAATGAATTTTCCCAGAGAAATGTTTCAAATAAAGCTTGTACAACTTTGTATAGGTAGTTTACATACAAAGTTTCAAGAAAATCGTAGGAGCCATTTTTGAGAAAATCGCGAAAAAGTAAAAAAAAAATCCATTTTTGAGAAAATTGCAAAAAAGTAAAAAAAAATCAACTAGTAAAGTGCTACTTCCGGTTGAGGAATTTTGAGAGATAACGTACTGCCAGATCCCATGGTGATACCTAAACGGAATATTAAGTTTTAACTTTCTACGGTTTTTCGTTTTTGAGCTATGCTCTGTATACATACATACGTACACACATAGACACATCATTTTCTAAAATCCAGTAAAGTGGTAAAGTAAACGCACTTCCAGTCATTCTATTTTTTTCAAACTCGGAATTTCAACAACATATTTAATTCTAATTAACATTATTTATATAACAGAATTGTCTAATAAACTGAAATAGCACTTTAGAGGAAGCCGTAACCCTTTCTCTCCCCCAAAAACACCCTTCAATGAATTTTTCCGGAGAAATGTTTCAAATAAAAGTTGTAGCTCTTTATATGTGTAATCTTGATCTACTAAGTTTCAAGAAAATCTTTGGGGCCATTTTTGAGAAAATTGCCAAAAAGTAAAAAAAAAAAAATCAACTAGTAAAGTGGTACTTCCGGTTGAGGAATTTTGACAGATAACTTACTGTCAGATCCCATGGTGATACTTAAACGGAATATTAAGTTTCAACTTTCTACGGTTTTTTGTTTTTGAGCTATGCTTGTTCACATACACAAACCCTCGCACACACACCATTTTCTAAAATCCACTTTTCTTTGGACTCAGGGGGCCTCAACACCGATATTTCCGGTGAAAACTGTATCTCGAAAATTTGACACGATTACAAGACTTCCCTCTTACTAGGAGTTTGAGAAATGAATATAAAATTAAAATAAATATAAGTTCTTTTTACAATTAAGATAAAAACTAAACAAATTAATATGTTTAACCTAAAAATAATTCTCATTAATTGAGATCAAATAATGTGAAGAATTTCATCTTATTTAAAAAAAAAAAAAAAAAGCAAATATTTATTCTTTAATTATAGGTTATAAGTGATTTATTTTGAACTTTAATCACTATACGATCTAAATTACTAATAATATTTTTCGACAAATCTGTTAAAAAAAATATTTCATAAAATATAGATTAGATTTTAATAGTATCCTCTTAAAAAACCTATTATTTATCTTGATATTAATAAATAGATTAAAATCCATTTTGGTAGCAGGTGTTTATTTTTCAAAGTTATATTTTTCTCTTAAATTAATTTTATATTGTTGAATATGTGGATGCGTCCTCAATGCTGGATAACATCTGTTATTTTATCCGTCGTAGCATGCATATTCACTTTGTTTCTGATAGGTTTCAGATTTTCATCCATTGCCAGAGCAAATTCACCAAGTTCGTGTATGAGAGTTCACTTCAACGTAATGTTCCTGTTACACTCACACTTGTTGGTTTGTTGATTGTATATATTTGGGGAGGTTATAACGTTATGTTACTAAGTGTGTGTGTGTGTTTAATAGTTACATAACCTTATAACCTCCCAACATATATACATATAACCAACAAACCAACAAGTGTAGACTGTAACGGAAACATTACGTTGAAGTGAATTCTTTGCACGAACTTGGTGAATTTGCTCCTGACAATGGATGAAAATCCGAAACCGGTCAGAAACAAAATGAATATGCATGTTACGACGGATAAAATACTAAATACTTTTATATTATTGGTGATATTTAGTTTTTTTAAATTAAAAAAAATCCATAAGGTGTTCTTTTAGGATTAAGATTGAAATTCTTTAAATCATTGGATTTATAATTAAAAGTTGCATATGATTTAGGAAACTAGGAGCCAAAAATAATTTTAAGTGAACCAACTAATTCTTCCAGCTACAAATCTGTTCATTAGATTTCCATGGAATGTGGGTACAGAACCTGAACAAAGATTAAAATTAAAGAAGAAGTGATTGAATCAAAGTTGCCGTTTGTCGATTGTTAGTAGATTGTTGTAGGGGATTATTGCACGGCGACTTGAAAGATCTATTGTGCCCCCCGGAGCCTTCTCCAATGCACAGCCGGCCTCCAAGCAGTGTTCTCTAGCTACAGACAACACTGCCTATCACCGGACATTGCGTACGGAATACCCGCTTCATCTGAATGGCAAGGCAAAGTCCCGGCCTTGTCAGGAGGGTGTTGCAAAACCGTAGGCCTATGGACAGGCTGTGACCATTCTAGGCCTTTAAGTAGGAGACTCTAGCAGGGACTCTCTACAGAATGGTACCACGCGTACGTGGTCAGCCCGGCAGAGCTTGCTCTGCACTCACGTGCTGAGGAATGGACTGGTGTTAGCAGGGAAGATAAAATTTTTCCAAGCATTTCTTTTAAGGTGAGCGGGAATTGGTTGGTTTGCCCTCGAGGAATAGTTCCGCCTTATTTCAATCCCTCACAAGAACATGCCCATCAACGGACAGTGAGTTGTAAAGGCTCCTAGGAGGACAAAACTAAAGGCAGCGTGTTGGATTCGAACCCAGTTCCTCCGCGTTGCTAGTCCAGCGCGCTACCACTGAGTTAATCCCTTCCTTCTCCCTAGGCGTTCGCCAATTAACTAGGGACGGAGATCCTAGTTTGTATACAGTGTTTGTCCTTGTCTGTAAAGTGTAGAGTGTATGTAGTTTAAGTTCTGTACTGTTCTGGAGTAACTGAGCTGTGGTAACCCGTGGGGTCGCTACTCCCCCAAGTAACTGCATGCATCAGATACCCTTTGCGGGCAAGTTGCCAATACTCCCCAAATATCATTTCTCTTGGAAAAATATTACTAAGATCCACACCCTAGCCCTTTGAGCTATGAGCTACCATTACACTCAAATTTTAAAGAGAAATTTTAAAATAACTGTTCGTAGACAGTTTGTGGACTATTTCAACCCGAGACGCGTTAGGATGTTTACTGAAGTATTGACGCATACAAAGACTCACTATCACCGCCTCTCACTCTCCCTCTCACTCTCTCACGTACAATACACACTAACACACACACCCAGGGCTCAGAAAGAGATGCGAATTGGGTATGAGACGGTGAGCCAAATTGTTCGAATCTAAGTTAAACACAGCTTTAAAGTACGGCATTAACAATGAATGAATATTGAATCATTAAACATATATTAATGATGGTGAAAAATTATATAACAAAAATTTGGGAAATAGCATTTCAGTTTCTTTGAGTCACAGTACAGCAACACTTTCACATTATAGAAGGTGATAGAATTCACATTATAGAATTTCAATAGTACTAAGATTTTGATTCATTTCAAAGCTATTATTATTGAAAGGTGGTACAATCATTTGAGGTGTCAAAATGTTAATCGTATACTGAACTCCAAATACTATTAGTTTTTAGGCAACTAACAGCGAACGTTATATGATCAGAAAGAATGCCGATTAAATCAGCAAAGAGTCTTTTATGCCAGCTGAGATTATTCAATATTAATATTATAAGGATATTTATTTCTAAATGGAGAAAGGGTTTCTATCAATACGAGCATGATATGTGTCCTATGCAATGTAAAAGAGCGGTTAAGTTTGGTACACTGTCCAGAGCTGAAATGTCCAGTCTACAGGTCGTACAGGAAGGAGTTTCTTGTTCAATATATAGAACTTAGCGGAAATGAAGAGGACTCATATTAAGAGGATTGATATTTTTTTGTTTTATTTAGAAATGTAGTGGCAGACCCCTGTATGTTTACATAAATACAGTATGTTTTCTATTCTATTCTATTCACTTTCACATTATAGATTCCGTGTGGAGGAATCACTCACTTTTTTAGGAAATCCAGCAAGAAGAATGAAACACCCCTTTTTTACCTTCTTTAGGAATGTGTCGAACTATGTTCATAAGACGGTTTCTAAGATTCGGGATGGGTGGGATTGTTGATACTGAACCAGTAATGAAGTTTTCTCTTGTCTCAGTCAGGCCATATCAGCCTTGATGTTTATTACTTGACAACCTTGAACTTATTACCGCAACATAGCCGATGTGAAATGAAATAGGTTCAATTTTGAAAATCTGAATGCAAAACATAATAGATCGATGCAATAAGCAGTCCGTGAACGGCTTCAAGTAAAAATTTAAAACATAAAATAAATAAAACTAATAATAATAATAATAATAATAATAAAAGTGTTACAATATAGATATATGTAGGTATAATATAAATGTTAGTTGAATGAATATAATAGGACACAAGTAATGCCAAGTCACGACCTTGTATGATCCTGACACTGCACTACTCTACGCCATCACAAGACACAAACCTCAACGTAATTCACTTAAAGGTTGTTCTATATATTTCTTTATGTATCAATATTTTAACTTTTTTTATTTTATTTTTAAGTTAGATAATATTTATTTAAAATGTACTGCTTTAGTTATTTAAAATTTAATGTTTTTGTTTTAAGTAATTTTTTTTTTTTTAATTAATATTCAAGAAGATTTTTTTTAAGCATCTGACGTTGAATCATAAATTCTTTCGAAACCACAAAGCTAAAAAAAAAAAAAAAAAATCCCAAATTTTCAGACTGGCAGTTTAATATCTTACATTTATTACTCAAATATCAGATTACAGTAATAAAACCTGAGAGTAATAAAACGTCTTTATTCAGATGTAGTATTCTTGTTTTATGTCTATTATTTTGCAAATTAATTTGTTATTTTTTATATATATATATTTATCAACTGTTTTTACTGGCCATGAAAATTTATTATCTTCTCTTCAGTGCTGATGGAGAAGAAGTATTGAGATTGTCGTATCGATTATTTCCATATTATATTCACCGGAAATATATGTTTATGAAAAAAAAGAGAATATTTTTAGCAAATGATATTTGTGTGTGTTTGTGTCACCTTGAAGAACCGATAAGTAAGTTTGGTCAAAAATCCGTTAACCTGAGTGTTACTTGATCTGATTTTTTTTTTTTTTTTTTTACTTTTTTACTATTTTCTAGAAAATAAGTGTGACGTATTTTTTTTTTTAAATTCGTTTATTATTGAATCGATAATCGATTCATAGTGTCACTGTCCGATCACACTCCTGTAAATTGCTAATTATAATTTACTGACTATATAATACAGAAGATAATAACTATCGATATTTAAAAAATATCAAATTTTGTAGATAATCGGGTAACCGGTAAAAAGCGTTCCTTTTTTGTTGTGGCTTTTCAATTTTTTCACGTAAACGGATTTTCCAAATTTTTCTTTTTTTGTACCCATCGTAAGATGAATTATTATTATTATTATTATTATTATTCGGTTCCGTGGAAGGTTAAGCTAGGAGGCGGGGAGGTTTCAAGGATGTGCGTCCCCAGGATTGGCCAACCTGGTATCCACTGGATTTAACTCCCCGGAAAAAAAAAAAAAAATTATTATTATTATTGTCTGTGGGGAGAGGCCAAACCCTACGCTATCCAAAAACCTACTGACCCATCCATATAGCTACCCCAAAGAAAAACAACAGCAAACCCGAACTAGAACAAATATCCAGACCCATGTCTAATCCGCCTAAGATTCACCACAGTCCGAACAAATCGGACAATAACCTTAAACCTTAATCCTCTATCGAACAAAAGTCCTTGAATCAGACACATTTTCCGTGGTAGCCTGCTTCATTTTGTGGTCATCTACCGGTTTCGGGCGTTCGCCCATCTTCAGGATGCGTTTTTTCAGACAGTATGACAACACAGACTTGTACAGAGCAAACTTTGTTTTGACACTTGCCTGTACAAGTTGTTGTCAGACTGTCTGAAAAAACGCATCCTGAAGATGGGTGAACGCCCGAAACCGGTCGATGACCACAAAATGAAGGCTACCACGGAAAATGTCTCTGATGCTTTCCAGCTCTGCGGAACCAACCATCACAACAAAAGTCCTTGAACCTAATTTCCTCACAACCCAAGCAATCTGTCATGAGATGGATGGGTGTTTTTTTTTTCTCCTCTATCTTACAGACTCTACAAAATAGATCCGGCATGAGCCTCGTTACATACAGATGTCTCCTTAAACCAGAATGTCCAGTAAGAGATCCAACCAGATGCCTGAGAGAGTTCCGTGAAAGACGCAGCAACGTCTCCTCAGTAATAGCTCTGTCAGGAACCCCGATAAGCATCTTGGGTTGTCGGCAACCCAACTGTGCTCATCCATAACGATGAATGCTGTAAGGCTTTCCATAAGTGTAAGTATGACAGATGTGTGCCTAGAGAAGGGATTTGGTCAGTGGTTAGCGTACTAGACTCCCAGGCGGACGACCCGGTTTCGAGTCCAGCTGTGCTGCCCTTAGATTTTTTTCTTCCTAAGAGCCCCGACAGCTCACTGTCCGGTGATGGACAGTGTTACCTGTAATGGGAAAACACTTTCCGGAGGCTGGCAGTGCACTGAGAAGTCTCCGGGCGCCAATGATGTTGATGTGCCTTAAATAAATAAAAAAAAATACATGCGCCAAGAAGACTTGTCAACAGCAGGCTCGGGACCAATGAAAGGGAGAGAGGCGCCTAATAGGGCAACTTCCATCACAATTTTATGACCAACCCAAATAAACACTGTTAACGTAGACAATTTTAAAGGAAATTTAATGGATTTATTGTATTACTTAGAGCAAGAGAAAATTGTGTGAGTGTTTCACACCAGATTTTTTTTTTTCTCTCTTAATTCTTTTGCTTTCCTTCTAGTTGGCCAGTTGTAATTATTTAATTAAATCTTCTATGTACATTAGAAATACCCTGAAATAATTCCGATATTCACCCGGAGCAATATACGTACACCATTAATAATCCAGCTCTCATATAAAGTTCAATTTATCTATTTATTTTTATATGAAAATGTCTGGATTTTATAAAAATGAATTTACTTTATATGTTTATAACCGCCTTAAACAGGTTCTGCTTCTTTAAAAGCTTATTATATACACATATATATTTTATGCGACTAAAAAAAAACAAGGTAAAAATAATAAAAAGAAAGAAAATGATGGCCCCCTATAGAAAATATTTTCATTTTTTTTTGTTGGCCAATTAATTCTATAATATTTTTGTAGACAATTTATTAAGTATGATGTAATAACACTTTCATTGCTTGCTTAGTAAGTAAGTGTAAGTCCCGTCCCTATTTGCTTTAAAATAAGGATGTTTCGTTTTTGTTTTTAAACAAAATTTTATGTTTTTTTTACTATAATCATAAAATTTTGTGATAATAATATGTTGCAATACTTTTAACAAAGTATTTAAAAAAAATGACTTTCCCCTTACCTGTTTTAAGTTTGTGAATATAAATGTTTACTTTCTCTTACAACTTAATAAGACGAAGTATTATGATTAAGTCAAATTTTCGAAATTGAGTTTTTTTTCATGGATATAAACATGTTTTGAAGACACCATGGTATGGAAAAATGTTTTTAGCGACTTTGAAGTTAATATTCCGTTTCCGTTTATCACCACTGCATCTGGCAAGAAAGTTTTAGACGAAATCAATCAACCGGTATAATGGGTATGATGAAGGAGAGAAATTGTTTGGTTTGAATGAATAACTAGATATGGCTGAACACTGTATAATGTAAGAAGTTACACTGACTGCCTGGTATTTACATTAAAATGGTAGAGTATGAGTAAAGTGCTAAAGGGTGAGGTAAATGACACGTTGTGACTGGCGAGAGAACTCTGTTGTATATCTATCATCTCCCGTCGCTGTATTCATGCAGTTTCTCCCACCCTAGTCCGAGATAGTGGTCCTGTTATTTTTGTCTCTCTTTCTCTGCTATGGATCCACTCTTTGGATCCTATTACAACCGGAAGTGCATCTTTAATAATTTTTCCCCACCCTCACCACCCCAGATTTTTTTTAATGTTTTTCATGAAAATGGTTCCATTTATTTTCTTTGGAGGAAAACCATGACCCCGCCCCTTTCCCAAAAACCTTTTCCGGAGAAACCCGATCTAGAACAAATATTCAGACCTGGGACTAATCTATCTAAGATTCACCGCAGTCCGAACAAATCGGACAATATTCCCTTAAAGGGAAATAGCCTAAGCTCTTCCACAGATCAATCCTGTTCCGACCAAAGGTCCCTGAATATAATTTCCCCACAACCCAAGCAATCTGTCATAAGATAGATGGGTGTTTTTCGTCCTCTGTCTCTCACACACTCTACAAAATGGATACAACATGAGTGCCATTATGTAGTAGTGTTTCGTTAAACCACAATGTCCAGTAAGGGATCGAACCAGATGCCTGAGAGAGTTCTGTGAAAGACACAGCAACGTCTTACTAATATCCCTGTTCGAAACCCCCAATGAGCAACTTGGACCTTCATATATGTAGTTGATATAATAAGTTTGAATAAAATCGCTGAGCTATTTTCCCCCCCCAAAAAAGTCTATTAAGTAAAAACGCACTTCCGGTCAACCTATTTTACTGGTTGAAAACTGGAATTTTAGCAACATCATTAATTCTAATTAATATTATATAGACGATAGAATTGTATAATAAATTAAAATAGCACTTTAGAGGAAAACATAACCCCACCCCACCCCAACAAATGCTCTTTAAATGAATTTTCCCGGCGGAAATATTTCGCCCAAACAAAACAAAAAACAAAAAACGTTGTAACGTTGTTTTAGAGAAAATCATTTAGAGAAAATTACTTCCGGCTGACCGATTTTGACAGGTAAGTTTCTGTCCGATTTTATGACGGGACCTACACGAAATATTTCTCCGATTTTTCATTTTTCAGCTATGCAGTCCACCACATATATTCATACATACATACACACATACAAACCACTTTTCCAAAAAACACTTTTTTTTGGACTCAAAAGGGGGTCTTAAAACTTGTATTTCCGGTGAAAACTCGATCTTGAAAATTTGACACGATTTCCTGTAATAAACAAGCAGTAAGTAAAAAAAATTACGATATATTTTCAGAAAATTTTTTAAATAAAGATTTTAAAAAAAAGAAAAAAGATCACTGATTAAAATAAAAAATAAAATTAAGAAATATTAAAGTTAATTAAGACGTATGAAAATCAGTGAAGATATTAAAACGGAAATATATAGATATATATATATAATGTTGATCTATAATATAGTAGTATAGTTTATTTAACTAAATGTTTTTAGTAAAGTTAGTATATAATATTGTGGTGGTGGGCTAGTACAGTAATCACCTAATAGGAAACACCTGGACCGCCTCAAGACTATTAAGTCATTAGACTGCTCTTCTCCGGCTTCTAGGTTTGGGAAAGACTTCTCCCGGCCTTCTTCCTTCCTATCTGTGTGTTTTTGTATGTAGATATAATGGTGTATCAATCTTTCATTTTTTAAAAGAAAATAAATAAATAAAAAAAAGAATAACTCTATTCTTTTTTTATTTATTTTATTTGATTTAAATATCTTTATATATTTATAAGAGTAATCATTAATTTTTTTTTTTTTTACTTCATGGTCTGGTCTTTTTTTTTTTAATGAATTGTCAATAAAATGAAACTTTAAAACTTTGATATTATTTACCTTTAAATCTTGGTAATTATTGAAGAACACTTGATGTCGTCCTCTTACTAATATCCATTTACTAATGAATTAACCGAACACGTAAATTAACTGTTCTAAAATATCGTATTGGTATATCCACAATTACCAACCTAACAGAAAATTTAGTACAATAATTATATAGGACACAATTTACTCTAATTTTTTAGTGACTACAACTTGAAAAAAAAAATCTGGTAAAAAACACTCACACGTCTTTCTCTTACTGCTTATTAGTATTTAAAATCGTCGGCATTTTTATGGAGAAAATCACACACAAAAAAACAAACAGAAAAAAGGAATTGACTTCCGGTCAATTGATTTTTTCAAACTGAGAATTTTAACAACTTATATAAGTCTAATTAATATTATTTAGTTGAGAGAATTGTAATAGCACATTAAATAAAAACATAACCCTATCCCTCCGTTAAAAGTCAACTTAAATGTTTACCCTGGAGAATTGTTGCAAATAATAATTGTAGCTCTTTATATGTGTAGTAGAAATAGGTCTGGGGCTGCCGTCTATTTTGAGACGGGAGACCATTTGGTGGTGCCTCTTGGTGAGTGGGCCACCATTTTCCAGGCTGAGGTTTATTCAATTCTTTGCCGTATTTTGGATGAGAGGGTGTGTAACACTAATTTAAAAGGTGTTTGTATCTGCTCGGACAGCCAGGCTGCGTTGAAGGCGCTTAGCTCATGTGTTCATTTCCAGATTGGTGTTGGAATGTTCTAAAAGACTGGAAGATCTTTCTTTATTGAAGGATGTGCTTCTGGTCTGGGTTCCAGGTCATATGGGAATCTTTGGGAATGAGGAGGTGGATAGATTCGCCTAATTAGGCGCCTCTCCCTCTCAGCATAGCCTGCTGTTGGTGTGTCTTCTGGCACATGTTTATCAGGCTTCCAGACGTGGATGACCTCACAGCACTCATCCATTCGGCAATCTAAGATGCTCATTGGGGGTCCGGACGGAGCTTTGAAGAGCGGGATCCGATGTCTTTCACGGACCTCTCTCAGGCATCTGGTTGGCTTACTCACTGGGCATTGTGGCTTAAGGAGACAGATCTCTATACAATGGGACTCATGCCTGACCCCTTTTGTAGGGTTTGTGAGACGGAAGAGGGAACACCCATGCATCTGATGAGGATTGTTTGGGCTGTGAGGAGATTAGGTTTAGGATCTTCGGCCGGAATAGGATATCGGTACAGGATCTTGAGCTATGTCCTTTTAAGGTTTTGGTCCGATTTGTTCGGTCTGTAGTGAAACTTAGATGGTTAAAAACTGGGCCTGGATTTTCATTCTAGTTCCAGTAGTTGTTATTCTTTAGGGGTAGCTATATGGGCCCAGGGAGGCTTTGGATAGCGTAGGGTTTCGCCCTCCCCTTCTTTGAATAATAATAATAATAATAATAATAATAAATAATATGTAGTTGATATATAAAGTTTAAAGAATTTAATTGTTGGAGCCGTTTTCGAGTAAAAGTGGCACTTCCGGTCGATGGATTTTGCCCGAAATTATTAGTGTCTGATGCGGTAGTAATAATCTAAACGGAATACCAAGTTTAAGTTGCTTCGAGCAACTTTTCGTTTTTTGAGATATTCTATTCAACATTTGAGATATACATACAGAACATTTTTCTAAAAACCACTTTTTTTGGACTCAGGGGACCTCAACACGTGTATTTCCGGTGAAAACTCTGGTACGATCGCAATACTACCCCTCTTATTCCTATTACCAAGGATGTAAAAAATGGTGTGAAACACTCACACAATTTTCTCTTACAGTAAATGAATACAATTTAATCAAGAAATTTTCTTCAACATTGCATTTCTCCAATATTTAGTTGGGCTGCGGTCTTATGTTGAGCGCTCTATGTCTAAAAAAACCAACAAAGTTTCTACACTGACAAACAATACAGCCTCTTTTTCTTTTTTTCAGAAAAATATTACGAATAAAAATATTGATCGGTTTATACGTGTATCTTGTGTGCAGTGAACATTCCCAAGAAATGTCAGATACGATGGTTTTATAGTACCTAAACGGAATATCAAAGTTAAACTTCTTGTAATTTTTTTCCGTTTTTGTGATATTCTATTAAAACGGACACATACACACATAACCATATAAGATCATAATACTAGAAGCATTTTTTTCGTACTTTTAGCAAACCTCAAAACAGGTACTTCCGGTGAAAATTCAATAAAGAAAAATCTTACATAATCTCCACTACTTCCTTTTACTAGGAGGAATAAGAGGGGGGAAGTAATAAAAATATATAAAATAATGTAGACATTGTATCATATTTTTATGTAATTTATTTTAGTCTCTAGCTTTCTTAGTTTAGATAAAAAATAAAAAATAAAAAAAATAAAAAATAAAATAAAAGTAAAAACTTGAATTAGTTATATTATTTTTTATTTTTTTTCTGTAAAGTTCATCCTGCGGATAAATGAACACGTCAGAGAGAGAGACTAGCTGTGGAGTATATATGTATATACTCGTACATACATACCTTATAGAACCTAACGCTTTCTCGCTTCTCTTTATGAGCTTGTATCCAGTATGTATATGTGTCTTAGTGTCTGGGTGTCTGTCTGTCTGACCGTCTGTATATATATATATAGTGTATGCGTAGGATGATAATACAGATACACACGCACACACATTTCGTGCCTCTCACTCTCTGTAGGGTACCCTTTGGTTTTTTTTTCTAAAAAAGAAAGATTATGAAGGAGGAATCCTTGTGGCCCCCGGTAGTATATAGTTGTAGGTAATGTTTGGGTATATTTTGATTTATAATACTAGTATTGTCATTAATCAACTGTAATAGATAGAACTGTTTATATATATATATATATCTGTGCCTGTATGTGTGTTTTGGTGTGAGATATTTGTTAGAAGGTCCAAGGTGAGTACGTTCAACCCCGATATATATATATATAAACCTAGTATATACCTGCTGATGCTGCCGCTATCCACCAGCAAAACAGGTTTTTGGGATTTTGTTTTTTTTTTAATTTTTTTATTTATTACGTATTATTTATTTTTTTTCATTTTTAAACGATTTATTAAGAAATAAATAAAAATATTATTTACCTTTTTTTTCGTTTTTTTTAATTTTTTTATTACATTTTTTTTTAATGATACAAGACGAAGTATTGTTGCGGTTTTTTTTTGCCAAACTTTCCAAATATTAAGTTTCAAAATCCTTGAGTAAGAAAAAAATATATATTTTTTTAGCGGAATTAAAATCTCTGTGTGTGAGCAAAAATCGCTCAAACTGGATATACCGTTTAGCTACCACCAACCACCTGGACAACTGACTATAAGGTTTTGGTTACAAAAAAAAAAAAAATGATCAAAACCGAAATTAAGACTTTACTGATAATTTTTTTTTTTTTTTTTTTTTTTTCAGACTTTCGTGAATTTTCATAAAAGTGGCTCCAAAGATTTGCTTTAAAACTTGTAATACTATCTACATACATAAATGTCTATCACTTGGCCGGAAGAATCGATTTTATATTTGGCACTGTCTTCTGAACCACAATATAATCAATCAATCAACTATGCGTTACATAGGTCATGTACCCATCCATTATCCTACTATGCGCTGTTCCATTCAGTCATGACTTATGGCATATAATGTTGTGGTGAAGCGCTCCACTAGCGGTGAATGTGTTTAAGTATCAGAAGAAGGTAGTTAGAATAATATACAAGGTTAGAAAAGATACAAGTTGTCGCGAACTATTTCCGCGATTAGGCTTTCTTACACTACCCAGCTGCTATAATCCTTAAATGTGCCATATTTGTAATAGAACATCCAAATAAGTTTCGGCGTAGAAGGGGAACTACATAACATTACGACAAAGCAAAACAACTTATTGGAGGTGCGTGCACATCGGTTTTCAAAAGTTGGAAAAAGCCCACTATATATATGGCCGCTAAAATCTATAATTGTTTGCCTGAGTCTTTGCTTCAGGTGAGCTTATCAAAAAATCAATTTAAAAAGGAATTTAAAAAATATTTACTAAATAAAAATTATTACTCCATAAACGAGTACCTCTGTAATTGATTGAAACTTTTTTTTTTTTTTTTGACACTTTTCTGTGTACCTTTGGTGCTGTACGAATAAAGTATCTATCTATCTCTATATTAGTACACTAATATTTCCTTATTTAGATTATTGTTGCTTAGTTTATGCTAATCTAACCTCTTAACTGAATTTAAAATTACAAAGATCACTTAACTCCTGCATCTGGTTTGTATTAAATATTAGAAAAGATGAGACCACACAACTACACATTACTATATATTAAACTGGTTTAATGTTGAGTATCGCAGAAGGAGGTATTTTACTGCAATTTTATGAATCAATTGTTCATGTTACAAACACCAAAATATCTGGTGGATATGTTTATAGTAAAAGCTGCATTAGATTTACGAACTACAAGGACTGTTGGACTCTTAAACTGTACATACAACCTTACAGGATTGCTAAATATCACAATTCTTTTAACGTTACTGCTAATAGACTATGGAACGACTTACCTACAGACATGACTACCAAGAAAACATTTTTTAGTGTTAAATTTTATTTGTATAATTATTTATTTGTAAAGTTCAGGGGAAATTAAGTTTTTACTCATTGTTATTATTATTATTTCTATATTTTCATTTATTAGTAGTAATATTAATTTTAAACCTGTATATAGTTTTATTGTGATATTAATGTAAATAACTTGTGGAAATTAATTTTATTTTGTTCTCACAGATCAGAGAGTGATTACTGTATTCATTAAAAGATGTGAACTTTTTTTTATTGCTCATAAGGGACATAGGTCCCAGGGTATAATAAACTTATCTTCCTTTCTTTCTGTGTATTAGGACATAATATAATCAAATTTCAAGTTAATGGAAATTATCAATTATTTTTAATAATTGCCTTAACTGCAATAATAAAATGAGTGTTTTTCAAACGAGACTTTAGTTACCCTCAATACCCGGGGGGGGGGGGGGGACCTTATTTACAGTGAAACATCAATCTAGAGTAAAGCATAACGTTGTAGCTCACCAAAAGCCCCCACAAACCAAGTTTCTCAAAAAAAGTACCACCTTGTATTTAGTATCAATTAGTTCATACTGTAACGCAGCCAGTGGTGCCATCTAGGAGAGGAAGTAGGTACCTCAAGTTCTCTTAGTGGCCGCTAGGAAGCGCTGGCGACGCGCTCTAGTTATTTCTGGAAGGATTAAGAAGATTCTAGAAGATTCTCCACCGGTATAAATAGTGAAACCGCAGAGAGTTGGGATAGTTTCCAGTTACTAACGAAGTGTACGTTTGTGGAAAATATAGCAAAAAGTGAACAAAGTGAACTTTTGTGGTTTAAACTGTGAAGTAATTATTATGAAGTGTTGTATTTTATAATTTATTGTGTATAACAATAAATTGGTGTTTTCTTTATTGAAGTTTAGAGTATTTTATCTATATGAACCCACTTAAAACTAGTTGCAGTAGCTAGTTTAGAGGGAAAAACGTTACAATATAGTGATATCAAAAAATATATATTATATTAAAGAATTTGCGAATAGTTCCAAACTATAATCAATATTATAAGAAGGTAACTTGAGCTGGGTTTAAAAATAATATTCTATATTCTACTTTAATACTGGAAACTATTTTTTTTCTTTCTAATGTAAAAATTATTGCAGCTTTTTGAAAATGACACTTTATGTAGAAACGATCAATGAAAGCAAGTTGTAAATCAAAATAAAATAAAGAAATTTGGAGACTTTAAGAAGGCTCTAATCACCAACCAAAATACTTGGCCTTCTTCTTCTACCAGCGCTACCGACCGGTCTTTGGCTTGCTAAATGCGTCTACACCACTGTTCCCTATCAGATACTACGCGGACACCCAAGCCTAATCTTTCTGGTCTGCTGGTACTCATATTGTCCTACAATGCTTTCTTAACCAGGCTGCCATCCGACTCCTACTCATGTGACTCCATACTATTTCAATCGGTGCTTTCTCACAACAAAAAAAAAAAATTATATTTTGTTCTTAATACAGTTCGTATATTTGTCAATTTTTTTTTCTAAACCGCTAGTTGCCGTCCACCATTATCATACCAAAGATCTTTCTTAATATACTCCTTTCAAAACTGTCCAACTTGTCACACGAGTCCTTGTTCAAAGTTCAGGTTTTCGATAGCATATGTTACCACAGATCTGATTAGAGTTTTATATATTACTATCTTGGTTCCTCGGCTGAGTGTACAACTCCTTAATATTCTTCGCACATTGTAGTATGCCCAGGTTCCAGCAAATCTAGTTTTACTAACTTCCTCTCCTTCGTCTCCGTTATCATTTATAACAGAAATCAGGTAGGGGAAGTTGTATACTCAAAACTGTGATGATCTATTGTGATGGTTGACTTAACAATCTTTTAGATTTGGCTAAATTATCTTCATTTTTTGCACATTTAAAACAAATTCAACCTTATTTGCTTCTTTCTCGATTGTCGTAAATGAGTTTCTAAAGTGCCAACAAAGATCTTTCTAGGATAACAACCTCGTACCTTATCAACCTCTGCACTTTTTATCACCGAATGCAAAGGCAATGGGTCCCCTTGTCGGAGTTATTTTTACTTTCTCTTACTCCTGGTAAGAAGTATTGTAATCGTTTCGATATCGAGTTTTCACCGGAAATATCCGTTTTGAGGTCCCCTGAGTACAAAAAAGTGATTTCTAGAAAATGGAGTGTGTGTGTGTATGTATGTATGTATATGTATCTGTACGGCATAGCTCAAAACGAAAAACCGTAGAAAGTTCAAACTTGATATTCCGTTTAGGTATCATCACGGGATCTGACAGTACGTTATGTGTCAAATTTCTCGACCGGAAGTACCACTTAACAAGTTTTTTTTTTACCTTTTTGCGTTTTTCTCTTCAGAAATGGTTCCGACAATTTTCTTGAAACTTGGTACATCAACTGCACATACAAAGATCTACAATTTTTATTTATAATATTTCTCTGAGAAAATTCATTTAAGGGCACTTTTGGGGAGAGGTGGGGTTATGTTTTTCTCTAAAGTGCTATCATAGTTGATTATACAATTCTATCATCAAAACAAAATTAATTAGAAATAAATAAATAGCCAAAATTCCGAGTTTCAAGAAAATCAATAAAGCGGAAGTGCGCTTTTAATGAACAGTTTTCTCAGTTTTCGACGAATTTCATTAAATTAAATAACACTAGCTATAACATTTGTCAATTACAATTTTGAGAACTGGAGTAAGAGAAAGTTGTGTGAGTGTTTCACACCAGATTTTTTTTATGTCAAATATTGGCGCCTTGTTTCCATTTGCGAGAACATGCTTTTAGAGTTTTCTTGGACTTTAGAGTCATTTCGATCAGCAAGTTACATGATATTTACTTAAAATTGATTGCTTTCTTTTTTAAAACTTAGCTACCTCTTGTTTCGTTGACCTACAATTTCTTTCTTATTAATGGAGAATGAATTTAAAAACCTCTAGTTTGGTAAAACACTTGCCAAGAAATGTCTTATAGAACCAAAAATTCAAATTGAACATATTCTTGAACGAATGATATATGTTTGTGTGAACAAAACATCTCAAAAAAGATAAGTCGTAAAAAGTTCAAACTTGAAATACGTTTAGATAAGATCAACAATCTGAGAGTAGATTGGGTCCATGGAGGACCCCCTAAGTTGGAGACCCTTCCCCAGCCCTGTCCTTTGTCGAACTGTGGTGTCTGGGGAGGCCCCGAACTGGTCAGTTTAGAGCACCTGTCATCAGAGCATCTCTCGAGCCCTATCTGCCTTAATAGACTAAATAGACCCGAGAGGGGGCCCTGGTTGAGGCTTGCAGGCATCAGCTTCTCCTCCCCAAAGAGACAAAACCTCTGCCATACAAGCCCCTCGCACTGACACAGAACGTGCAGTGCTGTTTCCTCTTCCTCCTACACAGGCTATCCGTTGCCAGGCCCATGCGATGCAAGTGCTTATTAAGTCCATAAGAACGCCAACTGCTATCCTTATGGCCCCGACCGGCCTAGTCGGAGTAATTCTGCAGTTAGCCTGGGCGAGTAGCAATGAATGAACATTTCCGCCTGCCTTTAGCCTGGGGTTTTGATCCACCATTCTCCCTTGATCGGTCATGCATCCATGTCCTAATGGCATCTTGAAACACCTCACACCCTCCCGGGCCAAACGATCTGCCGCCTCATTGCCTCTATGACCCGAATGCTCAGGTACCCAAACCAGGAAGACCTTATTATGACTACTAATTTCTCTAAGTGCACCTAGGCAATCCCACACCAATCTGACAGGAAGGTTTTAATAAAATTTCATCCCTCGGCAATGCGATTTTACTGAATGTTTATTGTTCAGTTTTTCTCTCGGCTAAAGAAGCTAGTATTATATGCTATTAATTTGTAATATATATGTTTAAAATAAAAATTGTTGGACCCATTATCGGGAAAAATCACGTAAAACTGAATGGATCATGGAATAAAATTGTTCTTCTGGATTGTTAGCAACGCATATAAAGTATCTTTATATTATGCAAGTGCGGAAACGGAGAACCAAAAGGAAATGGCACTTTAAAAGGAAGCCTAAAGCAAAAATTTTAATTTTCCAAAACAAGTTACACATGAAAAAAAAATGAGGATAAGAAATTTGAAGTGTTAAAAAGAAATTTTGATCAATAAAACAATAAACATGCAATAAATTTATTGAGGCAATGTAATTCTAAAAAATGTATTCCATTAGAGCAGAATGAAAGAGAGATTGTAATGACCCAGACAATAAGTGTGTCTAAAGACCCACATAAAAAATAAAAAAATAAAATAAAAAAAAAGGAAAGTAAACAAGGAAAGGTTCTAGAATTCAATGTGGGTAACCAAGATCGGATATTGCACCCAGTGCGAATCAGGTTTCACATAAGAAATAACTCCACTAGTCTTGCTATGTATTTTTTATATATACCTCGCTAGCCGTGTACCATACTAACCCAAGGAGATTAATAGGATCAATTAAGTGTGCCCTCTGCATTCTCTCCCCTGTATAGTATTACAGAGACTGTCCAGAGAGAACTTCATCTGAACAACTTCCCAGCCTCCTCTGGGGCCGGTCTTTCTTCTAGTTAGAATGAAACAGATGGATGTCTTAAAATGCGAAATACGTCTCTCACGAAATAAAAATGGAAAACAAAACAAAAACATAAGACTTCTTGGAAACTAATCATTTCTTTTTTTGGCTTCAATTCTATAAAAGTCTTGGTATAATTAAATCTCATATCATTGTAGATTGCTATATTTATCATAATATGTCAATCTATCACCTGATCATAAAGTCTTAAGGGAACTCTCTTTGAAATCTGATTTTGGTTAAAATCTGTTTTTTTGTTTGAGGATAAATAAACGAAATTTTAGTATTTTCCTGCCGCTACTTAAAAGTGTAAAATACGTATATCAGGAACTTCCTTCATAATTTCCTCTTGATTTTATGCTCTGCAATTGGTATAAGGCGCCCTCCTAGTGTGTTCTCAAAGAGCCAGAATATTGCCAAAATAAAAGCTTAAACACATAACTTTCAGTTTCTTCCCAAAACGAGTTTGATAATCACAAAATAGTAGTCGATCACGGAGAAAAATTGGTTGATATTTTTACGTTCTCCTACTCATAGCAGGATCGTGTCAAATATTCGATTGTTTTTTTTTTTCACCGGAAACAGATGTTTGAGGTTCCCTGAATAAGAAAAAAATTGTTTTAGCAACTGGTGTGTTAACAAACACACGTTTGTTGTGTGTGTATGTTTTTGTGAACAATATTTCTCAAAATCACATGAATTTCAAACTTGTATTCCGTTTTGGGTAAAAAATCCATCAACCGTCTGCTGTGGTTCCTTTTTTATTTTTCTGCGACTTCCTAGATAACGATTCCGAACGATTTTCTTTAAACTTTTACCTCTCACTTTTTTTTTTGGAAACATTTTTCAAAAAATTATTGAGTTTAGATAGTTTTGCGTAATATTGTGGCGTTAAATTTCAATTTTTATATAGGGTTAGTTAAATGTTTTTTTGGCGCTTTCTTCTGGACTACAATGTAATCACTACCTGCCTGGATAGAACCACTACCACAATATTTATGTTAGAATATGTTATAGATTGCCGGTGCATTTCTTGCCTCCAGCATAATCTTAAGGCACTGCTCACAGCTACATCACATGAGGCGTGACATACCATAACTGATTTAAATTCTAACCTTAGGAGAGATCGAGATCCGCCTACACAACATTTTAGCAAAACAGGAAGGAGAAATTAAGGAGAAGTATGGGAAGTTAAGAATCATAAACTCTAGAGACACTCACCATCTGTGATTCAGTCTTGTGTTTTAACCACCAACAAAACATCATCACCAACACTCTGCGCCAGCGTGTCCTTCTGTCAGCTACCATACTTTTTCTATACTCAGTTCTGTAAAGTCGTTGCAGTACTCTGATAATCAAACAAAATATTCTGTGTTCAGTGAGCTAGAACTTTTATAATGGTGGGACAATTAACAGGTGACAATTATCATCGCCTTTTTACAAAAAGAACAGCCCCTTTTTGTGGAGAATGGTTCGATTGCATACAGAATTTCGAAATAAATTCAGAAGGACGGCGCTACAACTCATTATGATAGAAGGGGTAACTTCATTTTTAAATACTTCGTATCGCAATCATTGGATCGGAAGAGTTAGATAGGAAGCGAATTCACTTCCTTGGCCTCCGAGGTCACCTGATCTAACAGCTCTTGATTGCCTTCTGTTGTGGCACATGGAGCTTTAATGTATGTAGACAAATCTAACTGTAGAGATCAACTGTTTACCACTATCATTAGTGTTGCAGCCGAATATAAGAAATTCTCTTGATATCCTAGATCGAGCTGTTAGATCACTCTTACGCAGAGCTGGAAGAGATCATTTTGAAACGAATTTGTAAAAATAAACTTGTTAAAGTTCTGTTTAAAAACCATTTTATTTCAACTGTCTATCCTTCAATGGCTGTACTTCCGACCTATATTTGTTTGACAATTTTGATCTAAAATGACTTCAATAATACTTAATCTTAAGGAATATTAAGCTTAAGGAAGTCTGTGAACCTCGAATCTTGGGACAACCTGTACTTGCGCAAACCATTAGCTAAAAATTCAATTTTTCCGATAATTTGACACGATCACAATACTTTTTCTAGGGAAGGGATTAGCTCAGTGGTTAGCGCATTGGACTCCCATGCGAAGGTTTCGGGATCGAGTCCAGCTGTGCTGCCCTTAGAATTTTTTCTTCCCAGGAGCCTCTGCAGCTCATTGTCCAGTAATGATCGGTGTGTCTGTAACGGAAGAATACTGTCCGGAGGGTGGCCATAGAGAAGACTCCGGGCGCCAATGGCCATACATGTTGACGCGCCTTAAATTAAAAAACAATATATATACTTTTTCTGCAGTAACAAAATATAAAAATTATAGACTCCGCCAGGGACCCCTAATTGGTAAAAGCTGCATTTCGTTTTTTAAAAACATTTATACTTAGAGGGGAGATTTAACGAGAGTTATATTAATACCTCGAATATCAAAATTATTAGAGGATAAAGTATTTTATTATTATTATGCCGGGTGCCTGATGGCGTGGGACCTAAGCCTCTGTGGCTTTTATCCCCCCGATACACTCCGTATCATTCCCTTAGTTAATCTCTCCGGGAGCTTACCGGTCAGTCTACAATATCCCAAGATATCCTTAAACTCCAACCCGCCCAGGCAAGAGTGGTGCCCTCCCAAATACGCGAAACCTAGTAGCAGCGAAACGGGGACACTGACGTAAATAGTGGTACACCGTTTCCCTGACTTCGTCGTCGCAGTTCTGTCAAATGAGACTAGACGTCCTCCCAATGTTAAACAAGTGACTAGACACCCAAGTGTGTCCAGTCACTACCCCCACCAAGGTCCTCAGACCTGTCCTACTGAGGGACAGGAGATACTCTGAAATTCCCTGCTTATTTACTTTTATAAATCTTTTAGCTTGGAGGCACCCCTGCGTGTCCCCCCAGCATTTCTCCAAGACTCTCATCTCCCAAAGTCTAATCTGTTTGTCACGAAACGGCAAGGGATGGTTCAGGACAGCAAAATGGTAATGATGATCCCTCCCTAGCCAACTGATCCGCCCTCTCATTGCCCTCTATTCCCGCATGTCCGGGTATCCAATAGAGACGCTCCTCCGAGCCAAAGCGTTAAGCCTTCTCCTACATTCTCCCACTAGATTCGAACTCCACCATGGCTTACTCAAAGCCCTCAGTGCGACATGATAAGTATTTTATATATTAAAATGATATGTTTGTACGGCAATGGCCAGAGGAGTTTTTAAAGACAAAGAATTCTTTGTTACTCTACGTTTCGGGTACCATTGGTGCCCTTCTTCAGGAGCTCTGTAAAAATTTATTGGAGAAAATACACTACTTTACAGTATAGTAGTTATAAAAAAGTGCATAGATTTATAACAAAGAAAGAAAAATTTAAACCAAAAATATGTTAACAGAAGAAATTATAAAACAGAAGTGACAGTAAATTAAATAAAATGATATTAAATTATAAATCTGCGCTTTTTTTTTGTAACTACTATACTGTAAATCCTGTATTTTCTCCAATAAATTTTTACAGAGCTCCTGAAGAAGTGCAACAATGATACCCGAAACGTAGAGCAACAAAGAATTCTTTGTCTTTAAAAAACTCTGGCCATTGCCGTACAAACATCTCATTGTAATTTTAAAGCCTGACGATTTGAATACTATTTTATATATTTTATGATTCATTTAATTATCTATAAATAGTTTTACTTCCAAGTTTAATTGTTCAAATTAAATAATTCTTCCAAAATATGTTGTTGTAATTGTTTTCTTGTTTAAAACAAAATTTCTGTTTTTTTGCGTTTTAAAGGGCAATTAAAAAAAAATAAAAAAACTGAACTAATATTCAGGATATATTACAACCATGTAGTTAAATATAGTAAAATTTGACACAGATTAAGAAGGCACTAATTTGGTTTATTTCTAGTTAAAAAAACAATCTAAATGATCCATATTGCTTTCTAACACTTCATACACTAACAAGCTACTTCAAAGCAACAGTACCGCTATGCTATATTACAATTTACTCTTCATATATTTATGATAAATTAATTTATCTTTATCTTTTCCAATTTATTTATTTTTAGTTACCGCAAAAACTACTTAAAATTTAAAAAGTTTGAGCCCCTATATCTGTTTTTTTAGCATTTGTCTTTGTCAACATTTTTTTTTAATTTCTTTAATAGAGATTAATGTGAATTCTAAATATAATCTTCACTGAGACTTCTGAGATAAATATTTTTGCCAAAGTGTAATTTGAGAATTTGACAAAGAAATACTACGGAGTATTTCAGATCCTGAACATACATATATATATGTTCCTTACTTCCTCATTATTGCAGATTTGTGTAAATAAATTAAGGATGTTTTGCACTAGCATTTTTATACTGTTATCCTTGTATAATGTAGAACAGCCAATGAAGGTATGGGAGGAGGTCGTCTGGACTTATTTTTCTCAATTTTATTGACGCTATTCTAGTACTATCTGCATTACCAGGGCCACCATTATATTCATGTTAGGATAATATAATGCATGTGAGAGGGAGAGGGAGTTAGTTAGAGAGAATGGATTTTAGAAAAATAAACTAGATGAGCATCAGACATATTTTCCATGGTAGCCTGCTTCTTTTTTATGGTCATCGACCGGTTTTGGGCGTTCGCCCATCATCAGGATGCGTTTGTCATACAGTGTGATAACATAGATTTGCACAGAGCAAATTTATTTTATTACACTGACTGGTCTTTGAATGTTTTGTTATGGCCTAACTAGGTTAAAAGGGGGGAAGGGGATGGTAACTGAGTGGGAAAAAAAACATGTTTGAGTCTTTAAAGGGGCACATTTTTCTTTAAAATGGAAACATCCAACACGTGGGGTCTATATCTTAAACTACGTTGTTTGAAGGAGGTTTACTTTGTAATTAATTATCCATACTATCTCATTATTATATTTATTTATTTATAAACAGCGCGAAATAACACTTTGTCAGCTGTGGGCTGCTGTGAAATAGTTACTGATAAGAAATGATAAAATACGAGTTGCATGATCGTAAGATAGTATAGGTAAGTAAATAATATTTTGTTAAGCAAAATAATCAAAACAAATAAACAATCAATAAGTTGATTTTGAAGATGTACCCCTTTAAAGACCCAAACATGTATTCTTTTCCCACTCAGGTACCATCCCCTCCCCCTTTTAACCTAGTTAGGCCATAACAAAACATTTAAAGATCAGTCAGTGTAACCACTAAATTTGTTCTGTGCTAAATCTATGTTATCACACTGTTTGAAAAAAGCATCCTGATGATGGGCGAACGCCCGAAACTGGTCGATGACCACAAAAACAAGCAGGCTATCACGGAAAATGTCTCTGATGCATTCCAGCTCTGCGGAACCAACCACAACAATAAACTAGATGATATGCTGAATACTGTATAATGAATAGAACACACAAACAGAAAAGGACTTTACAGTAAAATAGAAGTTAGGTAGCGAGAGAAATATGAATCGAACTCTGCCCTACCAAGTCTGGCCTATGTGGAGAGTAACTAACTTTTGATTCATTTAATGTATGCTTCTCCGCTCTTCGGATCCCATTACAATAACCAAGTAATAATTTCAAGTTTAAATTTTAATTAGATTAAGTGTAATGAAAGAAAGTACTGAATGTATCCTTATCAGTTCTTTTATTTTTTCGCTACAACAAAGTCGGCTTGGTCTTAAGGCGGAGTGGTCACGAAGCTGGTACTTTATAGGCTTAAATTATTGACGGGGATTTTCTCAGAATATGGTTCGTTCTAATAAATATAAATGATTCAATTAATTATCTCTTAAATTTACTGTGTTCTAATTTACTAAAGTGTGCTTAATAATTCTGTAGAATTGATAATTTTTTTTTTTTTAATGATTTAAAAAAAAAAGTAAATACAAATCAAAGAGATGAACATAGAATGAAAAAGAAGGAGAATTTGGCGGTTCTTACAAAGACAGGCTGAGAGATTTGTTGTGTAAATGGCTTCATAGCCAGCAAGCCGACCAAGGTATGCAGTCTTAAGACTCTTTCCTGCCGGTGTATTCTACTCAACAAGAGGCCCGACTTCTGTCGGCAACTTTTGTTAAAAAAGAGAGTAAGTGAGAGAGAGAGACCAAACTTTTTTTAAAAATAAAAAACTTAATAAAAAAAAAATCGCTTGCCTTTTTGAAACCACAAGAAACCTCAGTTTTTTTTCTCTCTTCTTGTCACCGCCAATTCAGGGCACAAAGAAATGATTTATCCCCTAATCTAAATTGTTGTTTCTCATACAGTATTTACCCCTTCCCCAGTGATTTTGTCACAAAAAGTGGGGGCAAGAGTTCAAACTATATTATTATTTTTTTTAATTCTGTAGACAACACTATCTAACTAGAACTTCCATTTCTTGGGACGTGTATGAGGCTGAATCCTGTCTACGTGATGGAAATGATTTCAACTGACTGATCAGCTGGACAGAAAAATTTTCCACGCTTCTTTGTGTGACACACTACACACAGATGGCCGGACTGTTATACTCTAAATATATTATTAAATATAATAAAAATAAACTAAAAAAAAAAAAATTCTTGTAAACAGCAAACGATGTAATAAGACAGTCGAAAGCAAAAATAAGTGTACCTAATTTTTTTTTTGGTCCACGTGTCAGTTCCGTTAACTTGTATTGGATCATTACAAAAGACTTCTTTATTTTTTTTTAAAAAAAAAAACAAGCTAGCTCAAAAATTAGGAAGGTATAACTTTAACCTAATATAACTTTTTCTTATTGCTGTAAGAATTAGTATTACTTCGGGTTGAACTTTTTTTAAAATTGAATTTTCACCCACCGGCTGTAGATCTGTTTTTGAAGTTCCTTGAAGTGATGAAAGAATCTGGGGTGAAACACTCATACTACCTTCTCTTATTATAATTATCACAATATTAAAAACAAATCTACTTTAAAATTAAAATATTTAATAAACTCATAATTTCCGTTACGGGGTATGAGATACGTATAATTTCCGGGGAGCAAAGGGGTGCAAAGAATATATAGAGTATTCCACCCCCAATAGTGTCTATAAGTGTAAATGATGTTTATTTTGGGATGAATGTATTTATTAGAATGAATGTATTTATTTGTGATTCTCATATGATAAAGATCTTAGAAATAATGATTGAGTTGGGTCGTGCCCAGCAATTGATAACGCTGGCCAATCAGTTGATGCGCCAAAAAAAAAAAATCCCCTTAAATACATTATATAAATGCTGGAAGTGCTGTGCATTATATCCTGGATATTAGCTTAGCTAATATTAGCTTAGCTGGATATTACTCGTATATTAGCTTAGCCCAGACAGTTGAATGTGGTTAAATTTCATATAGAATCAAGCCCTGTTTTGTTCCCACAATGTCCGCTTAAATAGATTCATATTTACAAAGTTTCAATTCCAGGTTTAAAGAAAAATCGTTTTCGAAACCTATTCTGTAAGGTCGCACTACCGGTTAGCCTATTTTCTGCAATCTTGGCATTTCTACTGTCAGTTTAGCAATAAACCCGAAACACTCTGAAAATAAACTATCCTTGGAATTAAGTTTAAAATAAAAGTGATAGGTCTTTATATGCATGGTTATTATGGATGCTTAATGGGATCCGAATCATTAAAGATTCATAAGATTCGAAAAGAATTAAAAAAAGTTGGTTACTCCCTAACTAGGCCAGACAGGAAGGGCAGTTCATTGCATATAAATAAACCGGCAGCAGTTCAGTTCAAGACAGTTTACGACCAGTTTACAACCAGTCAGCAATCATCTACTACCTTCTCATCACTCAGCGTGTCTGTCTCTTTATATTCTCTCGCTACCTAACTGGTGTCTGGGATGATGCAAAAGAGAATTTTATTTTTGGGAATTTCTTACGATTTATACGTTTTGAGATATTTATTAAAACACCACAGATACATACCACAAACTCATATAATATAATATTAAATAAGCAAAAATACGCACTTTTTGTCCAGTTTTCAAACATATTTGTCCTGGAACAACATATTTAATTTTAATTAACATTATTTATATGACAGAATTATCTACAAACTGAAATAGCAGTTAAGATGAAAACCTAACCCCACCCCTCCACCAGAAGTGCCCTTAAGAATTTTCCCGGAGAAATATTTCGAATAAAAGTTGTAGCTCTTTGTATGTGTAGCCGACATAACAAAGTTTAAAGAAAATTGTCGGAGCCATTTTTGCGAAAATCGCAAAAACGTACAAAAACCAACTAGTAAAGTGGTACTTCCGGTTGAAGAATTTTAACCGATAACGCACCGTCAGATCCCATGGTGATACCTAAACGTATATCAAGTTTCAACTTTCTATGGTTTTTCGTTTTTGAGCTATGCTGTTCACATATACACACACACACACACACACAGGCACACACACACACACAGACCATTTGCCAAAAAACGACTTTTTTGGACTCAAGGGACCTCAAAACGGATATTTCCGGTGAAAACTCGATATCGAAAATTTGACACGATTACAATACTTCCTCTTACTAGGAATAAGAGAAAGTAACACAAGTTGATCCCCTCTTAGGCCGATTAAGTCGACATTTATCGAAATTATTGTCTGACTCCATGTCCGATATAGTAATATCTGGATTTTCATCTGCCCATATTCAGAAATTCCACCTATTCAAAAATCCATTATTCTTAAATTTAAATTCATCACTCCATAAAATATGTATTTTTGCATTATTTTACTATAAATTCAAAGACAGTATGGAATTAATAGCAACCAGAAGTTAGAGAATTTCTCTATATTGAATATTCAAAGAATTTTTCTCGTTCAATAACCATTTTTCATGAAATGAAATCTACTTAAAGAATTCGTTTTTAAAAAAAAATTTGTGGTCCAATTTGAAATAAGAACACAGCTTTCGAAATCTCTTATTTCTGCAGCTTAAAAAATATAATTAATTGATCACATATATGGAATCCTTGAAAAAATTAAGTGGGGGGTTTCATTTGGATTTTTTTTATTTATTTTCTGGCCTACTTTTTCAGACAAGTAGATAAAAATGAAGTTACCGACTTATCATAATGAGCTGTAACGCCGTCCTTCTGAATTCATATCTAAACTTTCAAAAAGACCTTTCTCCCACAAAAAGGGGCAGTTCTTCTTGTAAAAAGCGATGATAATTGTCACCGTAATTACAAAAGTTCTGGCTGACTGAAAACTGAATATTTTGTTTACAGAGTACTGCAGAACTGTTTGTATTTTGTTTACAGAACTGAGTATAGAAAACATGTGGTAGCTGACAGAATGACGAGCTGGCGGAGCTGCCAGAGTGTTGGTGATGATGTTTTGTTGATGGTTATAAGCGTCAAAACTGAATCACAGATGGTGAGTGTCGCTAGCGTTTATATATCATTCTTAACTTTTCCTACTTCTCCTTAAATTCTGCTTCCTGCTTAAACTTCCTTCCTCCTTAAATGAATTACGTCCGCTATCCTTCTTTCCAGCTATTTCCAAACCTTTGGTAAGGATTGTTTGTTGCCAGATAAAAGAATATTTAAGTAATAATAATTTATTAGTTCCATTCCAGTCTGGTTATCAGAAAGGACACAGCACTCAGACTGTTTTGCTCAGTCCCTTAATATTTACTAAAAACATTTTCCATGCTCAAAATTTTTCTTACAACGATAAGAGAAAGTAAGAATTTTTTTTGGCGAATGATGTGCGCGTGTGTATGTTTGTAGTGTATTTGTACAAAATATCACAAAACCAAAAAAAATTGCAGGAGGCTCAAACTTGATATTCCCATTTAGATATCACCACAGGATCTGACATGAAAGTTTCCGGTTAAAATTCATCAAACGGAAATGCGACTTTTGATGGAAGTTATTTTTTTTTTTCATGTTTTCCAGATCTTTTCGAAAAGCTATAAAAGAATTTTTTCTTAATTTTCATATTACTTATCGCGCACATATAAAAACCTTCCGCCCACCCCCCCCCCTTGAAACATTTCTGTCGGAAAATTTTTTTTTTATTCTTTGCAGTAGTTCTGGTTTGAGTCACCAGAGTGCATCTAGTGTGAAAGGATTAGATTTATTTATAAAACTCTTCTAGACAGTTCGTCAATCTGTCTACAATTTCCCACTTGTAATGCAAACGCTCACTCTACGGCTAACTAGCCGCAACAACCAGAAAAAAATCACAACATAGATTAATTGACTTCGTAATACACAAATGAGCAATTTTAAACATGTAATGCGTTCGGCATGAACAACCCTTCTAATAACGAAATGAACTTAAAATATAAACATAATATATATCTTTCATTTTAAAAGTAACAAGAGATTTTGTGATAATATATTTGTATATTCAAGTCATATGTTCTTTTTTTTTTTTTTTTTTTAATATTTGCCTTTGATAAATGTTCATTAAACTGTTAAAATATTATTTCAATTTTGTTTGTCTTTTAACTTTTTAACTTTTACGAATTATATAAACATAACTTTGGTAACATGTTTGTCTGTTTGATGTTTATTTTGTATATTTTTTACGACGGAAAAATTAAAAATAATTGGACAGAATTTGGTTCATAAATATTACTTAGTTTTAGGGACTGTTAATCTTAGGCTATGTTTCATTTCACTCGTTAGAAAGAGGAAGGAAGTTTCAAAAGAAAGGAGAAGCTTCAAGTATATTTTTGTTCACTTTGTTTTAGAAAATCTGAGATCTCGCCGGAAGCACATGTGTTGTGTGGCCTCCTGAAAACGGAAAAAAATATTTTTAGGGAAAAGCTGTTTCTTTCTATCTTCGGTATGTAAGACTGTGTGTATGTGTGTGTGTGTGTGTCTAGGTGTGTGAGTGTCTAGATAATATGTATGAACAGGCAGTGTAAGGGTTTTTATTTTTCATCAAAATGCTTATTTTGATGGGAAGGGAAGTGATTAGGGAATCTGGCACTGCTGCCTTAGATTTTCTCTTGCTAGAAGCTTCTACAGTTCACTACCCGGTGTTGAGCAGTGTTGTCTGTCCCTAGATAACACTGATAACGCTTCGGAGGCGATGCAGAACCTTAATCTATTCTGATGTAAAGCGTTCATGTAACCCTTCTGGAAACGCTTATTCCAGGTGCCCGTATAAGTTAAATTTGCGCGAGATCAGAGGCTGTTGTATTAGAGGCATGCGAACAAACGGAGTTTGAATATCTACCCACCCCTTTGTGGTATATTCTGGCTCGACGAGGGAACTCACTGCCCTTCTATGCGCTTTGGAGCTGTATCATTTAATAATAGAATTGCAAGACCTTGGAATTTAGCATGATTGAACGATTTTATTGAGAACTGAGTGTGTGTGCTATACCGTTGTGTGGTACGAGGATATTTAGTATATCAGATTAGACCGCTTACACCACTTAAGTATAGTTACCATTGGAAGATCAGAGAAGAGAAAAATTTTGTGCATTTTCTGCAATACACGAATGAGATTTTTAGCACAAGAAGGCAAATTGCTGGTGTTCGTGTGAGCAGACAGTCTGAGTCAAAAATGTGATGTGTTTAATTCATTTATTTATTTATTTTATTTTAATTTTTCATTTATTTCATAATTAAACTTCTAAAACTGAGTTTATGAGAAACAAAATGTGTAAACATATAATTCCAAAACCACTCGTACCCCTTCTTTATTTAATCTGTACATCTAATATTCCCAACACCCTATAGTTCCGTATTCACCTTCGCCGATAATATGGCAATCCTGTCACCAGTTCTCGACTCTGGTGCTTGCTTTCCATTTTTTTTTTACTCAACTTACCCTCCTAGAAAGCAGGCCTTATTAAGTAGAAAATTAAAGCAGCTGTAGATAAATGGAAATCCATAACATTCATCTTAACTCGTAAAACCTCCTCCCCTAACAACCCTAATGGAACCATCCCCTCTATTGACCGTAAGCTTTATCTTGGACTAAATTCAAGAAGAAAGACTAACATGTGTAATGGTACCGCAAAGTGATGCAACCACAGCAGAGAGAAAAGAGGCTCTCTCTGGTTAACAGAGACTACTCTCTGACTTAGGCAGGTTAGAGTGGGAGAACCTGTATATATAAGCCAGTGGGAATCTATCTAGAGGATATCTATCAGATACAACCATACAACGGTATTTTCATTATAAAGTCCAGTGCAGTTAGTGTAAACTTAGCTGCATTATATTAGTGTCTTCATATCTCGTTCATTTAATCAAACCTAATTTCTCTCCTCAACAACTCCATTATACATGGAATCGTTGCACAAGAGTCAAAACGCTGCAACCACAAAAATCGTTTTCGTCGTTTTTACTCGGATTACTCGGTGCCCGCATGGGTATCTGTTGCGTGCAGTTACTTGGGGAGTATCGACCCCAAGAGTTACCCCAGCTCCATGCACTTCGCCAGAACTGTACACAATTCACTTAAGC
Organism: Triatoma infestans; assembly: GCA_011037195.1. Taxonomy (NCBI): domain Eukaryota; kingdom Metazoa; phylum Arthropoda; class Insecta; order Hemiptera; family Reduviidae; genus Triatoma; species Triatoma infestans. The sequence continues at coordinate 128,922 of JAAEAF010004047.1, read as the reverse complement.
TACAAATACTCCATCCATTATAGACAAGGACAAATACAGTAGACAAACTGTCTCCGTCCCTTATTAGGCGTAAGACATTTTTAGCAGTCTCTACACCTCACTCGTCCGGTAATGGGCAATGTTGCCTGTAGCTAGAGAACATTTGTCGAAGGCCGGCGATGCACTAAGAAGGCTCCGGGGAAGCACAATAGATCTCTTAGGTAGCAGTGCAATCATCCCCTATAACAATCTAATCTAATCTAACCTAGATTAATGGTTAATTACTCTAATATAATCTCTCTCTGTGATAAAAGACTTCTATACATCTCCTTACTGAGACCTCTTGGATATATATATGGTCTGTCCCAGACCGTAAAGCATTCCTAACCTGAACCAAATCCAAACCTTTCAATCGAAAGTTGTATGTCATATCACCAGATGTTATGTATTCAATTTTTACCTTACACACTGACAACATTCCCCCTTCGTCAAGATCCTTGTCACATCTATCTACAACAGATTTCATTCCAGACTTCAATTCAACGGTAACCCTCAGGCTCCCAGGAACCCTCGTAGAATCTCCCAGGAAAGGCTTAAGGAGCCGATGGCTCCGCATGATTACAATATCTAATCATCACATTTGCTTATTATTGTATTCTAATGCAGTTTCTAAATTTCAAATAAATAAACAACAACAACCACAACTCAATTATATAACAATTAAATAATGAGAGTGCTTTATATTATGAATAAAAATTTTGTTTATAAATAAATAATAAATAAACTTGGAATGATTTGAAAATTAGAAACTGGTACCTATATATTAGAAGACGAAGAAGAAGAAGAAGAAGAAAGAGATTGGCCATTAAAACAGCCACTTAGAGCGTATAAAAATAAATATTTGTATTGTAAGATGATGAGTGATTGAGCTGCAAGTTGTTAGCGGGACTTAGCGAGAGATAGAATGAAAGAAAGGATGAAGTGGGCTCAGTTTGGCGGCACGGTATTTGTACAGAAAGGATGGTGTCATGGCCTGTGGATAATAACTGTTGGAAGGAACTAGATAAATGGGCACGACTGCCACAGATAAATGAGTTGGCCATTGTAAATGATGAAGTTTACATGGCTGTAATAGTTTGGGAAGTAGTTAGAAGAGTTAAAGAAAACAAAAAAAAAAAAAAAAAACGAAAAAACACAAGGCGCCGCCAATAGATTGAGCGCCGGTTTCCTTTACACACTATCATTTAATATTATTACTAGTCAGCATTGAGCAACAAATATATCGATACAGACCGTCGAGTGTTATCCTACTATTAAGTTAGAAATCAATTATTTAAACACAAGTATCTTATATATTTATTAAGAAGGGCTGTGCCCTCACCCTCTCAGCCTTTCTTGCCTTTTTACTTACTCTTACTCTTAAATACAACGAATGATTGCTATTGTGACACATTTATTGAAATTGTGTTCCCTGAGTACTCAAAACTAAAAAAATGTTTTTAGCGAGTCGTCTATCTCAAAAACGAAAATTGGCAGGAAGCTTAACTTGGCATTCGCCACATACTACACGTAAATACCTATCACTTTTGAAAACATTGAAACATTCCCCCCTCGCCCGGGAAAATTTATTTTTTTTGGGGGGGTTCTGGGGAAACTGCACTGTTAAGCTTTCCTCTAAGCTATCACTTCAGTACAATATATGGTTCTACCACCACCTTTATAATATTAATATAATTTAGAAGTATTGCTAGAATTCCAAGATTAATGAACCAGAAATGCGACTTTACAGAATTATGAGTTTTTGGAAATTTGAAATGGTTATATTGATTTTGTTTAAACCTGGAATGCTAATTGTGCAGATATAAATATTTTCCTAGAAAAATTCATTGTATGGTGTGTAATGTGTACATCTTTGGAAGAATTAATAAATATAAATTATTGTATCGAAATATATTCTTGTTATATATTTCATGTTTGTTAAGTAAGGAATTTTTGCGATGTATATATTTATAAATTTGGTGTTTTTTGAAGGTTGGAAGGCACAAAAGAAACAGTTAGTTGAGTCAGAGACACCTGGCCTACTTCTATCATTAAATTTATTTAGGACAAAGGGAATTTCCCTCTTCTCACTTTTCCCGGGATGGAGGTAGAATATATAAGGTGGACCCTTTTAAGGAAGGGAGTTCAGATCAAAATTTATACCGTAAAAAGAGTGAAATCTATCATTAGTAAAAGCCATGTTACAGTAGTGAGTGGTGGAAGTGCCCCCAAGAAACCCAACCTTCTTAGAATATATGTAAAATATGTAAGTTTTATAAAAAACTATTTGTCCCAAATGACAAGACACAGATGTTATTGTATCTCAATATTGTATTTATTAATTTTTGACATATACTGTTTATTTTAATTATATATTTTGAATCTATATATTTAGTTGTTTTTTAATCCTCCCCCAACTTCTGTATAAACACAGACCTCATGACAACCCTTTTGAAAAGATTCCAAATATAAATTATAATTATAATTATTAATTATTAATTAACATAATACATCTAGTTAATATACCCTCCAATACATAACATTACAGGTATTTTGTGGTATCTATGGCATGTATAATGACATAGCAATGTCAAAGCCTTCACAAAATATAACAAAAGGAAAGAATAATTTATAACTAGTGGCCCTACAGCCGGCTGCTGCCTTTTCAATACAAAGGTATCAAAGACAAGCATCGATAAAGCCCTGTCTATTGAACAGAAGCCACGTGGTCTTTGAAAGTCGCCGATGGGCGACCAAATCTGGCCACTGACCAGAATCACTGGTCGCCGACCTAACCAAGGTCGCACAAGATCGCACGCTACTAGAGATGTCTCAGTGTGTGAGTAAGACTAATATAAACTTCGTCCCACTGGAAGAGGGGATCATTATATCATTCATCATTATACGAGTAGCCACATCATTATATCAGTATCATTTTACAGCAGCAGTTATACTTGAGTTCCGAGCGCGTCCCTATACAAGGTTTGACTTATAATTATTTTCATAGTTGTGCATATTAGTTTATTTATTATAATCATTTTAAATTATTTGTTATTTAACCCTTAAAATTATTTATTTACTTTTATCAAATCATATTAATTGTAGTTACCATTAGGCTCATTCAAATTATTGTTAAAATATATTCTATTTTTATAAATTCAGTGTTAGTAATTCTCTAAACTAACTTCCGCCTAATAAATCCCTCTTCAAGACATCTAACTTCATACCTCAGGAATCACGACAACTGATTCCACTACACATGACATTTTAAATGATATTTGAATTTATGTATGTTTTGACGCTCTCTTCTTGGATTAAAGTGTAAATACAATCAGTTTCTACCAGCCAAGGATAACAGTTAACATGTATTCCATCAGCTCTAATGTTAGGGCAACTGAGTAAAAATCACGGAGTTTAATGAAAGTTAGTCTATTTAACTATTAATTAATCTATTAGTCTATTAAATTAGTGGATTAAACTGCACTAAGAGAATGTCGTGTGAGTGTTTCACACCAAAGTTTTTCCTTACCAACTGCTTAACACTGAGTAATTTTTAATTTCTACATTCCCTTATATGACATGCATTTCTTAGAATTTTGATTCGTTTCCCAAAAATTTACAATACACAATATTTAGCCATTATACAATGTAATACAATAATAAACCAATTTTACAATTCACTAGTCGTAATGAATCACTTTTATATGTTGTCATTTTTATTAAGTAGATCAATAAATGAACTAATTAATAAATAAATTAGGATTTTAAAAGGGTAATATGTTCACTTCTTATGGCTGCAAATTCCTAAAAGTGGTGAACATAGACTAATATTTTGTCAATCACCCGTATTAAGGGCTTAAGTAGTATATTAAGTTAATATTAGTTAATCAATGAAGAATATTTGTTTAAAATTCTGTGTTCAAATTAGAAGTCTTGGAAAGTTTGAGGAATTAAAGAAAAAAACGGTAAATACTATTCATGAAATAGCTAGAAATTTAAAGTACTCTTTACACAAGTTCACTTCATGTCAAGAAATTTGAAACAGTGGGGAAAAAATGGAAATTATATGACCTTTCCCAAGTGACCATATCTATTGTCTAGGAAATAAGTGAGAAAAATAAAGGCAATCTGGAAAAAAAGAAAGCTGTAAGCATAACTTTTATCGCCATCAGATCTTCTAAAAACGCTTAGCAACTGAAGAAATTATGTGCATAAGCAATAGCTCCAGGGGTAGAACTGCAAAAAAAAATATCAGAGAATGGTTAAGGTAGAGTGGAATGACACGTAGTGACTGGCGAGATTGAACTCTAGTGAACTGTCTTTCTCTGGACTGTCCGTTGCTGTATTTATCTGATTTCTCCCACTCCAGTCCTAGAGAGTGGTTGAGTTCGTTTCTCTTCTCTCTACTCTCTTTGGTTGTCTCCTCTCTACTCTCTTTGGTTGCTGTTACACTATTTTTTTTGTTGTGGTTAGTTCTGCAGAGCTGGAAAGCATCAGAGATATTTTCCGTGATAGCCTGCTTCTTTTTGTGGTCATCGACCGGTTTCGGGCGTTCGCGCATCCTCAGGATGCTTTTTGCCAAACAGTGTGATAACATAGACTTGCACAGACCAAATTTAGTTGATACACTCAAGTTTAGGTAACAAATTGAATGAAATGGGTCGAAAACTGAAAAAAACTGTTTAGTAAAAGCGTATTTCCGGTTTACTAATTTTCCCAGAGAAATGTTTTAAATAAAAGTTGTAGATGTTTGTATGTTTAGTTTATATATGGAGTTTCAAGAAAATCGTCGAGTCATTTTTGACGAGAAAAACGCAAAAAAGTAAAAAAAAAAACAAAAAAAAAACTAGTAAAGTGGTACTTCCGGTTGAGGAATTCTGACAGATAACGTAGTGTCAGATCCTGATGATACCTAAACGGAATATCAAGTTTCAATTTCTACGGTTTTTTCGTTTTTCAGCTATGCTGTTCACATACATACATACATACACAAATACAGACACACACACACACACACACACATACCATTTGCTAAAAACCACTTTTTTGGACTCAGGGGACCTCAAAACGGATATTTCCGGTGAAAACTCGATATCGAAAATTTGACACGATTACAATACTTCCTCTCACTAGGAATAGGAGAAAGTAATATATTACTTTTATTTATGACATTTTTATCAAAAAAAGAAGAAGATTTTTGATGGGTTTTGGGAGCCTATCAATTACGTTTAAATTTAAACTGACGCTACACCAGGGGGGTAGGGTGCACACATGTCTATTCAAGTATATATGTAAAAATCCTACCACCTTTATTTTATGGCCAGCCCATCTTAAACATTCCTAAACATTGCAAATTTAAAGAAATTGTTTTGTTTAATTAATTTGTATTAATTGGAATAAGAATAAGACGTGTGAGTGTTTCAGATCAGATTTTTTTTTTCTAGTATTTAGTTTGAAAACTATTCTTAAAGAGAGAGAACACCAGTGTTAATAGAAAAGATCTAGTAGAATTTAAGTAAAGACATCTCAGTGTACTGCCATCTGTCTAGTGGAGAGTTAAAAGTTCTATAAGAGATGCTGAAGAAGGTAGGTATATAGGTAGACTACTATGGCCAGAGGGGGGTAGTGGCGGTGGTGAAGAGAGTTAAGACACAACCGAAACATGGCTGACAACCCCACCACCAGATTTCTACCGGCTAGTCTGAGCGCCTTCTTCAACACCTATTTACTGTTTGTTGTACATACACATGTGTGTATATGTTTGTTTGTCTGTCTATCTCATCCATATCTTCCAACCGAATTTTTATATGAAAAAATTTGGTAAGAATTTTACTAAATAATAAATCTTAACCTTAACTTTTACTTTGTAGGTGGAACCATACATATAATTTGGAATATGGAGTAAGTCCAACGACGTAGCTTTCCCAGAAGCTCTTCAAAAAATTTAATTTTTCCCAGAATCATGTACTAAATAAAAGTGAGCATTTTTATTGATTTTTCTACTGTATAATATTACATGCAATAAGTAAAACAGATAATATCTGAATAATGCGTGCGTTGGCTGAAGGCACACATGACCTGATCTTAATGAACGACTGCCAACGCTTAATAAACCATTAAGGTTGGAGTCCTACAAGACAGCTGATTATATAAGGAGATGATCGAGAGGCCAACAGACGCGTCAGTCGTCGTGATGATTTAGAGGGGAACGATATGGTTGAGAGCGCATGGATTAGTGGATTTAAATCAGAGAATAGTTACATAACGAGACTTGGCTATCGCAGAAACAAAGGGAAATTTAAGGTCGTTGCGAATGCTGTGATTGGAAACGTAAAAGGGAACATTGACTATGATGCGTAGGATTTTGGACTGTAGGAAATGAATGCGATAAAGGTTTGAATGTCTGGCAGTCTCATATAGAGTTTGATTCAGTAACCCAAATAGGGGCTAATAGAGAATAATATAGTTGTAATTTGTTATGTAATGTAAGTTTCGAACGTTTGCCTAGAAGTTTTGTATCTGTTATTCAGTTCAGTTCTTTTTTTTTCTTTTTCTTTTTTTGCCGAGTATGGGGCTTCCAGGTTAGTCGTTTGTCGAGATGGACACTAAGGTAACGAAATTTTGTGACGGAAGGTATAGAAATATGGTTGAAATATATAGGAGGAAGGGTTTTTCAATTTAATGTATAAAAAAAATTAGATTTGAGTTGATTCAAACTTGATTCTGCACTTTCGGAGATGGTTCTGAAGAAGGCGAGTTGACATGACAGGATCATTATTATGGGATAGGATAGGATAGTATTAGAATATAGTGGGAGGTCAGCAGTGTAATAATAATATTTTATTTTGAAAATATACAAATAACAAAAGAAAAGAAATATAAATAAGAAAATAGAACATGTGGAAACTGAAAAATAAAGAAAGTATTAAATAGCATGGCAATAGCCGTCTGCCAGAGTTTACTACATGGTTTACAAAAGAAAATGAAAGAAAAAAGAAAAAAGTACTGATAGTATTACTTGAAAAATATAATAAATAAAAGTATATTACTTGAATTAATGAACGAAAAGAATAAGAATAATTACACAAAAAATATAAATGCTAATAAAATAAATCAAAATCCAAAACCGAACAGTAAGAGTATTTTAAATGAATAGCTATAGGAAAATATAAAAAATCAAAAATTACTAAGGAAGATCTGAAATCCATTCATACCTTATTCTCCAGGCATGGCGGGCATATGAAATCAAGGTGCAGCATGAAAACTTATCAGTTAAATAATTTATAATTTCGCATCTGTTAAGAAAGAAAAGTGGTACAAGTCTTCTCGGGCATTAGAGTTACAAAGAGAGCACTTCTCGACATCTGGGTCTCTTTGTAACCATGGTCTATAATTTAGGAAAAGTAACTCTCCCCTGAGTTTGAAAAACCAACGAAGATCACGAAATTCTAAGTCATTAAAAAAAGACATAGTAGTCAAATCTCTATGGTCAGAAATCAACACTCTGTAGAGATGAAAACGATCAGAAATCATTGCACGATTCACAGCTTCCCCAAGGTGAGTGGCCTCAATTTCAGATAAAAGTTCAGAGAGAGCGACACTCCAATTAGGTAGACTTTCTAGGGAGCAGGAGAAATTTGAACTGTGAAGACGAGATAGGGTGGGCCTGTGTTTAAACCAGAATACGTTTTTCTTTATTATCTGAAGAGCGGTGATCTTAGGAAGGCGAAAATCATCCATCGACAGGACCTTAAGACAGTATTTAATATGCAGCCTCAGAGTGAAGGAATAAATAGAGACCAAAGCAGTCTCAATGGTCAACATATAATTGGGGGTACAAGAAGGCAAAGCAAACAACTTTTTAAGAAAAAAGCGTTGGAATTACTCCAATCAGTCAAAAGCTTGAAAGCCACAGATCTGACATCCGAAACACACGACAGCCCGCGAAACACTGTTAAAAGCTTGGAGTTTTGCCTTCAAAGGAACATTTTTATTGAGGATAAAACTAGACCAAATCGTGTTTACGCCTAACTTAGCTGTGGAAATCTTACTCTCAAGATGAGGAAGGAAGGACAATCGGGGAGTCAGGACAACGCAGAGATATTTGTATCTGTTGACGATTTCTATCTGTTGCCCTCCATAGAACCATTTCTCTGAAGAAGATAATCTACCACCGTTCCGAAAAACCATTATTTTAGACTTCCTAAGTCTAAATCAGTGAGATTCCACTGATCACAGTAGGACTCGAGAATTTTAATGTTACTCTGGAGGGAAATCGGGTTGTCGGCTATTAAAACAATATCATCAGCATATAGTAATATGCTAATCCTGACCCCATCGACGATCACTCCCCCCCTCCAAGAGTAAGAGTAAATCATCCACGAAAAGTGCGAACAAAATTGGGCTTAACAAACAGCCCTGCCTAACGCCCGAGCCCACACAGAAAGGCTCAGATAGCCCAGCGGCAGTACGAACCGACGAAACTGAACAGGCATATAACGCCTTTATTACATCGATAAACTTTGTCGAAACCCCTAAATTAAATAATTTTAAAAATGATGAGATATGATTTATTGTGTCGAAGGCTGACTTGATATCAATAAAAAAACAATATAGCTTTTTGCCTTTAGTTAATAGTTTAAGTTTGATTAAATTAGTGAAAATAAAAATATTATCAATTGCGGAGTAGCCGCGTCTAAATCCGGCTTGGAATTCACATAGCAGGTTATTAGTTTTGACGAATTTTTCAAGTCTGGAAAGAAGAAGGGCTGTACAAATTTTGACTAAAGTATCTAGACAAGAAATGCCTCTATAATTATTTATATCATTATTGTCACCATTTTTAAAGAGAAGAAATATAATAAAATGGCCAAATGAGTGAGGCAATACGCCTAAGTCAAAAATATAATTGAAAAAAGCCAGCATTCTGTCAACAAAGCAAGAAGGAGAGAATTTGTAGAATTCATAAACTATGCAATCTGGCCCAGGAGACTTGTTACATTTGAGGTCAGTAAGAATAGGTGTAAGTTCATCCAGTCTAAAGCGCGAATCGAGAATAGAAGAAGTAATAACAGGAGCAGCAAAAGAGGTAGGAGAGTTTAATAAATTTTTGAAATGGGATACCCACTTCTCCATAGATATGTTCCCACAAACGAAGTTATTTTGGCGAAGGCGATTAACAAGTCTTCAAAATTCTTTGGAGTCAGTGGTAGCCTTAAATTGAGCATAGAAAAAAGAAAAGTACTCACTCTTAGCTTTTCTACAGAGCATTATATAAACTTTTTTTTGCCTCATGATAAGCATTCTTTGCTATTAGAGAATTAGTTCTTCTAAATAGGTTCAAAAGTTTGAAAGATTTTTGCCTCGCCCTGAAACAGTGATAATTAAACCACGGGTTTTTACGGCGATGTTTTTTAAGAAAGAAGAAGAAGAGGAACGTGAGCAAGATCTTTTGACACAATTCCTTATGGAATTTGCATACATTTCAGGATCTCCAGGAAAATGCACTATATTGTGTTCTCTCTCGAGCTTTTCTTTACCTCAACATCTCTATCATTATCTCTGGGTCAACAGTGTATACTGCATAAATAAGGGGACCAAGTGTGCTTCCTTGTGGAACGCCAGTGTGAATAGGACAGTTATTTAGATTTTAATGTTAATTAATTAATATTTTGTGATTCAATAAATTTAATTATTAATTTTAACCTGATAATATTTTATTTATTTAATGAAAAAAAAAAATATATATATATATATATATATCGATATTTAGGGAGCAGATGGTTTGGAAATTTGTGTGTAGTTTAGGTGCTCTTAACAACAGAAGCGGTAGTAGACGAAGAATCAGAAGAAGATATAGAAGAAGTGAAAACTTTTGTTGGTGAAGAAGAAGAAATCTTAAGAGGAATGTGAGCTGTATAACAAGAAATACACACACTTTAGTCAGTAGTAGTAATAATAGGAGGGGGAGGGAGGGAGAGAGAGAGAGAGACTGATAGGAGACTGGAATGGCGGTAGGAGGAAGAGTTGTGAGCGTGTGTATTGAGCGATCAAGAAGCTTGTTGTATTGTGTGTGTGTGTGTGTGTGTGTTTTGTGAGGCGGCACAGCGGTGGTGGTGCCCTCTATCATTAGAAGGACCGACACACACGCACACATACATACACACACACATCGTTCATTCTTCTCCTTAAAACAAACATCACATTATGTGATCCAACACCCTACACACATATCTCCTACCTACCTACCTCACCACCTGCTCCTGCCCTCTCTAACACTCTAATAGAGTCATTAACATATCTCAAACAAATAACCAATCCCTCTGCTTATATTTATTTATATATATATATATATAAAGTGGTTCCACGTTCCTGATTTTTATATAGAAAATTTAAATATTTTCAATTAAAAAAAAAAACAGAAGAAAATGAAAAAATTCAATATTAAAGATTTTTTTTTTTTTTTTCATTTACATTAAACTAAAGTAAAATTTATTACTTCCTCGGTAGGAAGCTGAAATTTAGTATTTTATATTAATTGATAATGCATATCACTTTTATTTCACAATATTTTCGCGTAGAAACTCGATTTTTTTGGGGGCAGTTTTGGGGGAACAGTAGGCGTTAAACCTTTCTCTAAATTACGACATCAGTAAAGCATATAATTCTACTACCTATACAACTTTTATATAATATGTATAGTAAGTAGCATTTGCTAGAATTCCAAATTTGAAGAAAATCGTGTTTTTTTTTTGTTTTTTTTTTTTTTTTTGTTTTTTTTTACAAATCCACGAAAATCTATCCAATATATATATATACACCTATCACTTTTATTTATATTATTTTTCTGAAATAAATGATTTCAAATAGTTCTGCGAAATTTTGTGGGCGTTAAAGTTCAAATATTATTATTGGGATGTTATTGACGCTCTTTTCTGGACTATAGTGTATCACTTCTATTACCTGTGTGATGAATGCAAGAAATATAAAAATATATTTAATTTGAAAAAAAATCAAAATTATGAAGAGTATGTGACAATTCCCTTGCAAAAGGACATTTCAGGTAGAAGACCACTATATTGTCTTTTAAAGTTCATGAACTTGATAGCATTGTGTACCCCTTCTTCTCACAGGGGAAGATTTGAAATAACAATTAGAAGACATTCCTTCAATATAGTTCGGTTGTAGACACCGAAGCAGAACACTTGTTTTTCGCTCTCTTAAGCCGGCTACACACGTAACTGCATACTTGAACGGTATACATGCGCAGGTCTTTTGCGCAAGTATACATGTGATCCACACGGCTCATGTATACTTGGAAAAGATAGCAGCTGGCGACTATGGCCGAAGACGACGATCTCGCTTAAACTGTTTTTGTTTTAATTTACCAAGGAAAAAGTCAACGAAAAGATCGTTCTTTGTGGTGTAAAGAAAAACGAAAAAGCTATTCACACATTAATTTATTAAGTGAATTGAAATTTTACGCAAGGGACTGGCATAATTATCTGAGAATGGATGAAGAAACTTAACTTCACCTTTTATCACTAGTTACTCCTTTGATTAAAAGGCATAAGCAACATCATTTTTCCCCTTATAGTGGTAGTCTTTACACTTTACATTCCACAGACACGGTTCGCTTTCATAGATATGAATACATTCTTCTATAATTGATCTATGCCCCTTCCTAAAATTAACCGACATAATTATTTATAAATTATATATTTTAATAATATATAACCTTTATTCACTTTTACCAACGTTTTAAACATAAACAAGATGGCGCGCACAAGTATGCAGTATGAAATTTTAAACATTTTCTGACTTGTGCAAGTTTTCCATACAAACGATCAAGTATGCATGTACAAGCGGACTGCGCATGTATACCGTTCAAGTATGCAGTTACGTGTGTAGCCGGCTTTAGTTAATAATTTCTTTGCAAATAACTTGTAGTTATTATTTTATTAGAATAATTTATTGTTAGCAGTGGTGACTACTTCTTATTTCTGATACTTCACCTCTTAAACATATATACTTACAAGCCCTTTTACTAAACCGCTCGTGCTACACAAGCTTACCAACACACAAACACCAACATCACCAATCACATGTCACCTGCCTGGGGACATATTTTGTCCTCCTACGACCTCTATTTTTTTTTTTTTTTTTTTTTTTGTGTTAGAACAAATGAGTAAATTTAATGTTTAAAGAAAATGTGTCATTTTACATAAAATATAATATTCTATTCACCAAGCAATAAGATAAAGTCGTGTGAGGATTTATTTAAAGTTTTTTTTCTAATTTTGTACTCGTATTCCTCACGGAACTATTTTTTGTTTATCACAGATCCATTCAATGTCACGATTTTTATTATTATTATTGTTATTATTATTATTATTATTATAATTATTATTATTATTATTGTTGTTATTATAAACTTTAATAATTGCTAATAAAATTTCCCAATAACGAATGTAAAGGTGAAATTGAGAGTGAGAATGAGAAATGATAAAAGAAGTACAGATTAATAATTGTTATCACTAGGCCGGCAGAATGCTGTGAACATTCAGAACTTATTGGTATTGTGTGAACGATTTGTTAAAGTAGGTTGGTTGAGCTTTATTAGTTGCTTTATTTACCGCGGTGCTTTATTTAATGTGTTGATTATAATGATGTACGCTGTCATCATTATAATCAACACAGATATATACAACCTACAAACACTCAGTAACAGTGTTTATTTTTAATCGTTTGTTAGTGTTGTTATTTTAATTAGTCTATAGCAAGGGACCCTTAGACTTGTCCACTTTATTAGTTCCTGACTATCCTTTATTAATTCTGAGCGTCATTTATGACGTTGAATGATTATTATTTAAAAAATAAAAAGACAAAATAATAAAGTGAAAGATGATGGGATGGTTAGTTGTTTAAAAGGCGAAACCTTTAAAACAATTTCACACTATGTTGGTCTATTTTAAAGGAAGTGTGGGTCATGTTTTAAAGATAACAATAGTGTATTATGGTCTCTGCAAGAAATAAGGCACAACTAAAATAGAGAACTACTCTATTTTGTGTAAGTGCCAACTCATCAGCACTAGGGGGGAGGGGGAGATCATTTTTAGTTAATTAGGTGTAAATGTTTAAAACACTTATTAATGTAACTAAATTGTCATTATTTCCACCAACTTGTGAACATCGTACACTATATAAACATAAATATTATCTCACATTAATCATTGAAGCTTTTTGGCTGCTTTTTAATTACCATTTATTATCACTTTTAGAAAATTTATTTTTTTGGGGGGGTGGACCTTACGTCAATTAGAATTGTGATATTTGCAGGGAAAGTGTTGCTTCATCTTTTTCATAAAGATGAATGCATTTATAAGGATGATGCATGTTCTTTTTATAAGGATAAAGTATTTATAAGGATGAATGTATTTACTAGGATAAATATAAATATTACACGATCAGAATTAAGAAAATAATGTATTTATGACTGTAATAATCAACAATTAGTTTTTGATCTGCCAAACTAATCAAGCAAAAGTAAAAGAGTAGCGTTAAATTGAAATAAAAAGGTTATGAATGCATCTATTCTGTTAGTTTGTTTTTTGACTTTCTCTTATTCCTAGCCCCTTGAGTCCAAAAAAGTGGTTTTTAGCAAATGGTCCATGTTTGTGTGTGTGTGTGCATGAGTACAGCATAGCTCAAAAACGAAAAACCGTAGAAAGTTGAAACTTGATATTCCGTTTAGGTATCACCATGGCATCTGACAGTGGGTCAACTGCCCAAATTCCTCAACCGGAAGTACCACTTTACTTGTTTGTTTTTTTTATTACTTTTTTGCGTTTTTCTCAAAAATGGCTAACACATACAAAGAGCTATAGCTTTTATTTGAAATGTTTATCTGGGAAAATTCATTTAAAGGCAGCTATGGGGAGGGGTGGGGTTAGGTTTTCATCTAAAGTGCTATCTCAGTTTATTAAACAATTCTATCATCTAAATAATGTTAATTAGAATTGAATATGTTGTTGAAATTCCGAGTTTCAAAAAAATCGGGTAACTGAAAGTGCGTTTACATTACCACTTTACTAAATGATTTTTTCACTTTTTTACGATTTTCTCAAAAATGTCTCCGACAATTTTCTTGAAACTTCGTATATAAATTAAACATACAAAGATCTACTATTTTTATTTAAAACATTTCTCTGGGAAAATTCATTTAAGGGCACTTTTAGGGGAGGGGTGGGGTTATGTTTTTCTCTAAAGTGCTATCATAGTTGATTATAAAATTCTATCATCCAAACAAAATTAATTAGAAACAAATAGATGGCCAAAATTCTGAGTTAAACAAAAAAATTAGTAAACCGGAAGTGCGCTTTTACTGAACCGTTTTTTTTTTTTCAGTTTTCGACGAATTTCATTAAATTTGGTACACAAACTATAAAATTTGTCAATTATAATTTTGATAAACTGGAGTGACAGAAAGTTGTGTGAGTGTTTCACACCAGATTTTTTTTTTTTAAATAAACAGTTTATTAGCAATTATTAAAGTTTATAATATAAATACAAATACATGTTAAACTTTAAATGTTGTTCATTTATCTTGACATAAATATAGAGTAGTGGCGGTGGGGGAGACAAGTACCAACCTGTCAACACAAAGCGAAGTAGGACAATGAGAAAACGTGTCAATAAAATTGAACCAACTCAACATTTGAAATTTAACGCAATAAAAAATGATTTTTTTTTTTTTGTCAGCGAAATCTTATAAATAAAAATATTGTTTATAATTGTGCGTGTAATAAGCATTTCAAGTTTAAAGGTAATCGTTACAGTTATTTCCAGGAAAATCCCCCACTCCCCAAAAGTCCAAAACTTGTTATATAAAGTCTTGCGCACTTCCGCTTATACAAATTTCTTCAACTTTGAAATTCTAATAATGTTTTTTAGCATATAGTAATATTATATATGCGGCAGAACCATACATTATACTGAAGTCCTATTTTAGAGGAAAACTTCACGTTATTGTTCCCCCAGAATCTGCTCCCCACCCCAAACTTTTTTTTTTCTGAAAAAATGGATCGAACAAAAGTGATAGCTGGTTCCGTTTTTGATAAAATTGCAAAAAACTGAAGCGAAAAAAATTCAGTAAAATCGCATTTTCAGTTGCTGGATTTTACTGGAATCATTCATGTCAGAAGCCGTTAGTATCTAGCCGGAATATCAAGTTTGACCTCAAAACGTGTATTTCCGGTAAAAACTCAATTTCTAAAAGTATGGCCTGATCACAATACTTCCTCTTACTAGGTGTAAGAGAAAGGCCAATTATATTGAAGAAACATATTTGAATTTTAATGTCTCACATTCCTGAGAACCAGTTGAAAACAATTTTATCAGAAAAATGTATAAAAGAATATAAAAATGATAGGTATTTATGTGTGCAAAAAACAAATCGTTGGACTCGTGAACTGAAACAAAAAATTAAGTAAATGTTTCGGTTGATGGATTTCTGTCTGAAAAACTTCGTGTCAAATGCGATAGCAGTACCTAAACGGAATATCAAGATTAAGCTTGCTGGCGTGTGCCCGTAGCGGGGCGGAACCAAAGCCACTATGGTCCTTTTACCCTACAAAAACAAAGTAAAAAACACAAACAAAATGGAAAGGAATAGCTCAGTGGTAGTGCTCTGGACTAGCAACGCGGAGATCCCGGGTTCGAATCCAGCCGTGCTGCCCTTAAATTTTCTCTTGCTTGGAGCCCCTACAGCTCACTGTCCGGTGATAGGCAGTGTTGTCTATAACAAGAGAAAATTGTCCGGAGGCCGGTAGTGCTCTTAGAAAGTTCCGGGCGCAAATGACCACAGATGTTGACGCGCCCTAAATTTAAAAAAAAAAAAGCTAGAGTACAGAGCTACTCCTAAGATACCTCCCCTAGCAATCTACTTGTCTGACTCTAGTATCTTAATATATTCTTAATCTCCAACTTCTCCAATCATTGCCTTGTGAATATTGGCTTTCCCAAAAATGAGGAACCTAGTATTGGCGAAACGACCCCTTTGGTTAGGGAGGGAGGCATTATCCCGGCACAACAAAGTAAGGCTAGTATGGGTGCCGGGGCATAAGGGGATCATAGGAAATGAAACAGCCGATCAACTGGCCAGGGAGGGAGCGAATACTCCCTTCCTTGGGCCGGAACCTGCTCTAGGGATAGCCAAAAGTATGGCGAGGGCGGCTCTGAGAGACTGGACTCGGAGGGAACATAACCGATACTGGAGGCTGAGTACTGGGGCAAAGCACGGCAAAATGGTTATGCCGGAGCTGTGTCGAAGAAGGACCAGATACATCCTGGGTCTAAGCAGGTATCAGATTTCTCTGATAACGGGCCTGTTTACTGGGCAGGTAGGTTCAAAAAACATCTGCACAAGGTGGGTTGGTGGATGTAGAGACCTTATGCAGACTGTGTCAGGAGGAGGAGGAGACGGCCTCTCACCTGTGTTTGATTGCGTTGCAATCGGCAGACTGAGGTACGAGATCTTCGGCACGTCGAGACCGGAGGAAATCGTACTCCAGGGAGGGACTGGTGGGGAAGGTTTTGGACCTCATGAAGAGGAGGCTTCCACTACTAGGTTAGAGGGGTTGGCACAATAAGCCTCAATGGGAGGCTGCAGTGCCTGGGTTTTAGTCCCCCCCTGCATCATTCTATTCTATTCTATTCTATCGGCGAAACGAGTACATTGAACTAGATAATTATACACCGTTTCCCTAACTCCATCATCACAATTCTGACACAAACATCTAGACGTCCTGCCTAGTTTGTGTAAGTAACTGACTACCCAAGAGTGCGTCCAGAACTCTCCCTGTTTCAGGAGAAGAAGATTCTTCAAGTCCCCTTTCATATCCTTTCAATGCTTCTCCAATTCCCTTAAAGATTATGGGAATTCCACAGTTTAACTTCTGTATCAGAAAATTGCTTAGTAACAACTTCTGCTGGCCGGGAAACATAAAAGGATAATGTTTAGCTCCACCTTAACCAACTCGTCCGCCCTCTCATTGCCCTCTCTATCTGCGTGTCCGAGTAACCCGTAAGAGCTCGATCTGGCTTCTCTGAGAAGTCTTGTACATTCACCCACTAATTAAGAGCTCCAGCGTGCCTTATTCAAAACCTTTAAAGTAGCTTGACTGTCAGAGAATATCCTCAGATCTTTGACGATTCCCAGCCACTTTTCCAAAGACGTATATATATATGTATAATTGTGTATATGTGCGTGTACCTATCCGTACCTTTCAACAAAATATCTCAAAAACTGGTGCTCCAAAAACTGATATTCCGATTACATTTCATCCGTTACAATCAACATGAAGATTTAGTTCAGAATTCATCAACCGAGAAGAATGCTTGGGCTTAATTAGAATTCTAATAATTTGCATTAAGAATGAGTCGTGTAAGTGTTTCAAATGAAATATTTTTATTTGTTAAAATGTGGTGCAAATTGTCGGTGATTCAATTTATTGTTAATAATACCGACTGATGATATTGTTAATTCGCAATAAAAATCTGTAAAGTAATCACGACAAAGTTTATAAATAGATGTTGTTAATAATAATAATAATAATAAAAATAGCCCACATGTTGTTATTAAATGTTGCTCACACAGAACTTAAACTAGCATTATGCAGTATCTTCTCTATAAATAGATAGAGCGCCTCTTCTTCATAAAAGAGTTAAATAGTATGAAATCTTTGATGTTCTACCCCCCACCGCCACTACCATTGGTCTAGTCTCCCGCATTTAACCGGCAATCATTTACTTAATTAGATGTCACTAAATAGCCCGCACAAACATTAATAAACCACCAAGATCAAATAAATTATATTATTAGCACTTCTTCCCCCCTCCACATGTACATAATATATTTATACTGATTTAATTAATATAAAACAAAAAGAAAAGGAGATAACTAGGATGTTATCCAATCATGTCATCTTTCTTTAGTATGTATTTAAAAATTATAGCTCTTCTTCTTATACACTGCTCTATATTATAGATATATAGCTTTTCTAGACGGTAAATCTTAAAGGCAAATATTTCTAATGATTTTTTTCACAACCAGAATTTTAAATTATTCTTTTTATAACTGCAAAGCTCTGAAGTCCTGTCTGGGAGCGCTTAACTCTACTCCAACGAATGCCCTTCTTGTAGAGGCTCGAGATTTTCCTTTGAATATTAAGAAGGAGGTTAGTGGCTTCCCGATTTGTGGTGGACAGACTCTGTGTGAGCAATCACTCTGTTACTTAGCTCCTTAGCAGGCAGGGTATTCACTGAGAGATACTGGCCAAAAAAGAAAATACCAACTTTGGTTGAGGTTTTTAGTGACTTATCCCATTTCTCGTCTTCCCTAAACCATACTGACCTCTTACCCCGGTATCATTTTGACTTCCTTAATCTCCTTAAGAACCCCTGCATTTTAGACAGTTTCTATCATGATGATTCCGATATACCAAACACAGTAAATAACACTGATTTTCTCTCAAAATTAGAGGACAAGTTCGCTAATTACTATCACTTTTATACATACGGACGTATCAAAAATTGCGGATGGTGTGGGATGCTTAGTCTTATCATCAACAGTCGGATACAATGTTGCAATACAAACTTAATCACACAGCCTCCATATTCACAGCTGAACTAATAAACAAGTGTTTATATAACATTCAGTCTTCCAACATAAAGCAGTCTCTCATGATTTTAAAAATGTGGAGAAGCCAAAACCAATTAAATCAATAAATTAGGGTACGTCACATTCCTAGTTTAAAGAAAATCGTTGCAGCCGTTTTAGAGAAAAAATACCAAAACACTAAAAAATACATTTCAATAAAAAACGCACTTCCAGTCATCCGATTTTCTTCAAACTCCCAATTTCAACAACACATTTAATTTTAATTAATATTATTTAGATGACAGAATTGTATAGTAAACTGAAATAGCACTTTAGAGGAAAACTTAACCCCGCCCCTTCCCCCAAAAGTGCCATTAAATGAATTTTCCCAGAGAAATGTTTTAAATAAAAGTTGTAGATCTTTGTATGTGTTGTTGATATATTAAGTGTGAAGAAAATCGTTGGAGCCATTTTTGAGAAAATCGCAAAAAAGTGAGAAAAAAAAAAAGCTAGTAAAGTGGTACTTCCGGTTGAGGAATTGTGACAGATGATCTATAGCCGGATCCCACGGTGATACCTAAACGGAATATCAAGTTTGAACTTCCTACGTTTTTTTCATTTTTGTGCTATACTTTTCACATACATACACACACTGACTATTTTGTGAAAACTACTTTTTTGGATTCAGATGACCTCAAACGTGTATTTCCGGTAAAAACTCGGTATCGAAAATTTTGTCTCGATTTACAATACTTCCTCTTACTTAGGAATAAGAGAAAGTAAAAATATATTACTACAGAAAGGATTTTTTTTAAAAGAAACCAAAAGGTCGAAACAAACAAAGAAGGAAATCATATGTTAGAGGAATTAGAATGCATTCTTTCTACATCTTCCTATATAGATCATCAGCATCTTTAGTTTAGTCGATACAGACAAATCAAGAAAAAAGTAAATTATGTGTTTTTTACCCAGAACTGTAATTCTGACTATATATACCTACTTATCATAAATTCGTTATTAAAAAAAAGATTTGCAAATAATGTTTTGTGGCCTCATTGACATTTATAAATGTCATGTAGCCTATGTTCCTATCATAACAGAGTAATATTTATGCAAAAAAAAAAACACTGTTCATTAAGCATTTTAGTGATTTTTGACAAACTCACCTCTCTCCCAAAACTTTCCTTAAATGATTTTTAAAAAAAAATCGGAAACAAGTGGGAAATCTAATCAGTAATGTGGTACTTCTGGTTGCCCGAAACCTTACTGTCTTTAGGTTGTCGTGGATCTTAAACGAACTGTCGTGTGAAGTTGCTGCGATATTCCGTTGTTGAGGTATGCTGAATCCACACACCGATTTCTAGAAACCACTTTCTCGGACTCAGGTGAACATAAGACATTTGACAACTCAATCGTAAAACTGAACCCCTAAAACAAAAATTCACAAAAAATTCAAATTAAATATTCTGAAAGGAAGATCATAATCCTTAACTGGAATTATTTCTTTAATAACTTGATTTTATCTCTATTCTCGGAGTTTTCTCAAAAACTTTTCATTAAATTGAGAAATTTTGGAAAATTAATGACGCTTACTTCCCCCCATTTTGAACGATTTCCTATACTATATGTTTGCGGCAATCATATTATATTACGAATATAATGGATGTGTTAGGTGGAGAGAATTTAGGTCTGGCTGATGATACAAGAAGAAGACTTGGTTAACACTGGTTAACTATTGTATTAATTAAGAGACACAGACTGCCTGGACTTTACAATAGAGAAATGTTTATGGTAGAGCGGTATGAAAATGACACGTGGCTATAGGATGTATTGAACTGATTTGGATTGTCCGTCGCTATATTTATACAGCTTCTCCCACACCAGTCTGAGAGAGTGGTTGACCTTCTCTTGCTCTCTTTGGTTGCTGAACTTCTCTTTGGTTGCTATTACAACGAACATTAAATGTATTGCCACAATTCTTGTTTCAAGCCAATCGGTTGCCCCTGTAAGGCGATGTTGTGTATGTTTTTATTTTTTCTTTACTTTTTTGCCAGTTTTTTTTACAATTCTCTCGATAACGATACCAGCAGTTTTCGTTAAGTTTGGTATACTAATTGTAAACACATATATCGCTATCGCTATTGTTTGAATTTCTTTCTAAGATAATAGATTTTATAGAAAATTGATACTAGATGAGCTGTGACGATTCAAGCTTTATGTGTCAAATGTTCCCCACCACCTACACATAATGTACGTAATATTAAGGGCAACAAAACATTACTTAAATCCCTAACAAATTTCTCAATTCAGTCCTAAAATTCCAGTAAATGAGTAATTGTGTTTTACATCACAATTTTTTACTTTCTTTTATTGCTGATATGAGGAAATATTACGATGGAATCAAAATTTTTATTTCTAGTATCAATAAACTGGTTGGACCCTTTCATTTCTTCAGATTGTGGAAAATTATTATAGATGCCTGAAACTCATTGTAATTGGCTTCAAGACAAAATGTATACGGAAACTTTGATTAAGTTTTTAGTGTGTAAGAAGATATAATTTCTTGGACCATAGCCTGAAAGGTTCATTTATTTTTTTTATGGTTGAATAAATTATATCTATACAAATTACTAGTTAATTTTCAAGGTTATTCGAGGGGTGAAGAATCTGAAGCACTACATACAACTAAATGTAAAAACGCATAACCAGAACAAAATTCCAAATATGAGTTGGTTTTAGTTTCGGTCAAGCGTGATTAACAATGGCCAACAAGATGGTGAACAATAACTGGGCGGATGTTCAACAAAAAACCGCATCCTTCTTAAATGGTTTTACAAAAATATAACAATAGATACTTGAAAGAAAGGAAGTACATACACTACCATTCTGCTCCCGCATCTACCCTCATATTGAACTTTCGTTTGAAAATATCTTTTTTTTTCATTGTTTAAATTTATTATTACGCATTATCAGTTTTACTTACAGCTGTAACAGGAAGTGCAGTAAGATTTTGGAAATTTTTGTTTTCCTTCCCTAATATCGTATTATTGATTTATTTTGCTATAATTAGCGCAATAGCGCTATAAAAAGCACTTATTAATAACAGAAGAATAGCCACTCTAAGTGGTAATATTCCAACAACACAACATTACTTAGACACTCTAGTGGTCACAGTAAAATATCACGAGACAACTGTCTTTTAAGATGTCTAGAAGGTTTATCTAGAAGGTGCGATACTATTAATTGGGACGTAAATCTTTTGGATTAAGATGGGATTTTTTAAAATGGTGAAAAAAAGGAATATTAAGATGTCTGTTAATAGTTAGCTAAGGGAGCCGTCAACTTGGAGCGGAGAGTTTCGGACTGTAAGGATTAGATTCTGTGGAGATTTGAACGTTTGATTGAACCCCATAGTTCAATGCCATTAGAGAGATGTTTAAGAATTAATGATTAAGGCACCACCAGTTTAAAATAAATAAATGAACTATACTTAATGAATCGCGATATATTTTATGAAAAGATTATAATTTAGTAGTTTTTTTTTTTAATTTAAGGCGCGTCTACATCTATGGTCATTGGGGCCCGGAGCCTTCTCAGTGCACTGCCGGCCTCCGGACAGTGTTCTCTCGCTACAGACAATACTTCGAACCCGGGTCCTCCGCGTGGGAGTCCAGTACCTAACCTCTTAAATAATCCCTTCCCTAATTTAGTAGTTAATTCTAAGATTGTAAATGTAATGGGGACCGGTATCATTAAAG
Organism: Triatoma infestans; assembly: GCA_011037195.1. Classification (NCBI taxonomy): domain Eukaryota; kingdom Metazoa; phylum Arthropoda; class Insecta; order Hemiptera; family Reduviidae; genus Triatoma; species Triatoma infestans. Next base: position 106,488 of record JAAEAF010004047.1, on the reverse strand, counting down.
TTTCATTGGATCCGAAGAGCGAAGAAGCAGACATTGAATGAATCAAAAGTTAGTTATTCCCTACCTAGGCCAGACTAGGAAGGGAGAATTCGTTTCATATATAGAGCGACAGCAGAACAGCTCGAACAGTTTTACAACAGTATATCCAGTCAGCAACCTCTCTACTTACTTCTAATAACTCAGCCAGTCTGTCACTTTATTATTCTCTCGCTACGTAACTTCCATTTAACTGTAAAGTGCTTGCAGTTTTTGTGTTCTATTCATTATACAGTGTTCAGCACATCATCTAGTTTCTTTCTAATGTCATTCCTAAACTCATCGCCTCTAATTCTCTCTCCCCCTCACTTCCATTATATAAATACATAAAACTCTCGCATTTAAATAGTCTTGTCAGTAGATTGAATTTAAACACAAATGGTAAACTTAATTTTCTTGGCACACTGACTGTTGTAAGACGAATGATCTTGATGAAATACGACTGATAAAATAATACTGCTACGTCGGAAGAAGGTTTTAGAAAGGTATCTCTCTTTAACGGTCTCTTTTTTACCTTGTCCTTTGTCTTGAATATCGTTGACCTCAGCCCCTTCACTTTACTAACTTAAAATCTCTTTAAAATAAATCACATAATTTCCAATTTCCAAAAAACTATCATATTTTCTCAAAATTATTTCTATTATTCCATTTGCTTCTTCCATTACAGTACAATTCCAACTCTAAAATTTAAGTATTTAAATCTTAAGTTTTGGTAACTCTTCTGAATTTAAAGAAAACTTATTAAACGAAAGTAAACGTTATAAAGGCGTAGAATACAAATAGAAGTTTATATCAAGATCAGACAATAATAACGCGGAGACAGCTGTGGTTCTCCGTTGGCTGCTTCATTTTTTTTTCTAATATCTGCTTTACTGAGTGGATGTTATTCGACATTTTTAAAAAAATTTCAAATTTATTACCACAGCTAGCAATTCGAACTATGCGCCGCTCTAATTCGAACACATGTCCTTTTATAAATTTCGGTCACCCCCCCCCAACAATCCATCCACACACCCCACCTGTCTCGTCCAGGCTCGGTAAAGCTTTTTGGTAACGCATTCTCAGCTAAAGTGGTAACCCCATATATCGAAGTGATAATTATTATTATTATTAGACCAGGTGCCTGGCGGCATGGGATCTAAGCCTATATGGCCTTTATCCCCACGATACCCTCCACATCATCCCCTTAAATAGTCTCCCCCGGTAGCCTACCGGTCAGTCTACAGTTCCTACGGGTCACGGGGAGTTTAATTCTAAGCTCTTCGACTTGGGATTGAAAGATTCCCCAGATTGAGAATGCGGTCAACGGGACACAGTGCATACGTTCTCTTCCGGTGTCCTTTCCTCGACGAGGCTAGAATCCATATGGAATTCTAGCTGATAAGTAGGGGGGAGAACTGGTCGGGATAATGTAAAGAACTGATACAAAATGCTATGAATTTCGAAGACTTTATGGAGTTTGCTCAAGAAGTTGCGGTAACAAGAAGGACTAGACGGATCAGTAGAGGTCCGCCTCCCCGTGGCAGGGATGGTACCTTGTCTACTTCGTAGATAAGGCCAAGTGATCATAGGCACCGGTTTTGGCGCTATGCGCTAGGTACGGTGGCTAAGAGTGTGTTCAATAAAGAAGAAGAAGGTTAGTCTACAGTATCCCAAGATATCCTTTAACTCCAACTGGCCCAGGCAATCCTGCGAGAGTGGTGCCCTCCCAAATACGCGAAACCTAGTACCAGCGAAACGGGGGCACTGACATAGATAGTGATACACCGTTTCCCTAACTCCGTCATCGCGATTCTGACAAGTGGGACCAGACGCCCTCCCTATGTTAAACAAATGACTAGACACCCAAGTGTGTCCAGTCCCTACCCCCACCAAGGTCCTCAGACCTGTCCTGCTAAGGGACAGAAGGTAAGCCGAAACTCCCTGCTTAATTCCTTTTATAAATCTTTTAGCTTGGAAGCACCCCTGCGTGTCCCCCAGCATTTCTCCAAGACTCTCGTCTCCCAAAGTTTAATCTGTGAATCGCGAAACCTCTTAGTGACGGCAAGGGCTGGTTCAGGACAACAAAATAGTCATGATGATCCCTCCATAGCCAACTGATCCGCCCTCTCATTGCCCTCTATTCCCGCATGTCCGGGTATCCAATAGAGACGCACCTTACCCCTCCGAGCCAAGGCGTTAAGCCTTCTCCTACATTCTCCCACTAGTTTCGAGCTCCACCATGGCTTGCTCAAAGCCCTCCGTGCGGCCTGACTGTCGGAGAACATCCGCACTTCTTTAATCCCTCCCTGCCATTCCCCCACAAAGCGGCAGCATTCAATAATGCCCACCACCTCGGACTGGAAAACAGTGGCCAAACTACCCAAGGCCACCGAACTCCCTCTATCCAACTCCTGCAACCATGCTCCCGCTCCTGACAGGCCAGTTCTCTCCTGCCTAGAGGCATCTGAATAACAGTGAATAATGCCGTTACCCGCCTCCGTGCCTCGTGTTGTTATTATCCCCTGTACTGTCAATATTGATCTCGTAATCCGTCTCAAATCCTCATTTCTTGCTCGTCTCATCAAGTTTAGATAGCAGAAATCGGTTTACTCGCCAAACCTCATCCTCAATCCTAGTGTAATCCCCCCTCCCCAAAAGGTTCTCACCCATTGTCCCTTACACCTCATTCTGAGGTACCCCTTCATCGTTTCACCCCCCACAATATACTGAAAAGGGGTTAGCCCCAGCCACATCTCCAGCACCACCGTCGGTGTCATTCTCATCGCACCTAATAGCCAAACAGGCCGTGCGCTGCACTCCTCGCAGCTTCTTGCTGTTCCTGCCTACCAAAGAACCAGTATCAAAGCGATAAAGGCGTATTATACGTCAAAACGGCACAAATTCATTAATAAAATTATTGATATTTTATTTACATACGACTATTCATCCAACGGAAATGTTTTCGGTCAAAAAACTGTCAACCGGAAGTACAACTGTTACTGAAAGTTATATTGCGTGATTTTCGTCTTCATAAGGGCACTAATGGATTTCTTTAAACTGTGAATAAATACTAAGCTATACGTTAGAGATCTGGCACCCTAATTTGCAATTTTTTTTCCCGAGAAAATTAATTTTTGGAGGTGTGGTGGGGGTAATTGGAAGAACAGATTTCCCTCAATTTTTTTTTTCTTACAATATAATATTAAAGCTAGCTAATATTTAGTAAAAAGTCCAAATTTGACGAAAATGTATCGCTTATAACTTTGTAAATTACAGTAAGAAAAACTCGCAATCTCTACAAAATAAATAGATAAATATTAAATAAAAAAAAACTAGTTTGATAAAAATTCTTAATTTTTTTTTTAATTGCTATCTTTTAAATAAACTATATCTATGTAGGAAATCTTATTGGGTTAATTCTGGTGTTGTCCATTCTATTTCGCTAATAACACTCAGCTTCTAAAACATAATTAAAAAAAAAAATGATGCTCGACAACTATTCCAATCTCTGTAATTAAATGCATATTAAGCCGTCATAACTCTATCATAGAGTTGTTATATCTCTATCTATATGATAAAAATTATATATAATTAATGCAAACTAAATTAGACTATGTATGTCAGACAGTTTTTTGGTTTAATTAAGGATCCACTCTTATTTTGAGAATGTTATTAAGTCCATTTTTTTTTTTTTTAATTTGCTAGACCTTGCAGGCATGACCTCAAGTCATTTTCTTGTAGTTTTCTGTCAGTCAGTTTATCTACTTTAATAGAGCTATGTTATAATGAATATGTGACATATGTTTATATTAAGGATAACATGTTTGGTAATTGCTTTCTCTTACTACTCTAAGAGAAAGTAAAGAATTCATGCTAAAATTGACGATATTGAGTGTATTTGTTCGCAAGAAGTTCAAACTTCAAAATGTTTCGAAAATAATGTGGTAAGACATTTTCTGTGATTATATAGCATAAGATGGCGAAGGAGGGCGCCTCACGAACGCCGATTGGTCCAGAACCTTTCTGCGCCATCTCGTACAGAACTGCTTGTGGGGGCCATTGAAAAATGGAAATAACACGCAAACACACACATTATATTGGAAAAAAATTGCGGGGCTGAGGCACTCCTTAAAGATTTTCTTGGAGGGCCCCCCTCAAAGACTGGCACAAACTATCTCCTCGGCAGTACGAAAGAGGAGCTAAGGAGGATTACTGCCCTAGTTATAGAGCATTGTCTTTTACGTGTAATGGTACCGCAAAGATAATGCAACCTCAGTAGAACTGGTTAACAGAGACTACTCTCTGACTTAGGCAGGCTAGAGTGGGAGAACCTGTGTATATAAGCCAGTGGGAATCTATCTAGAGGATATCTATCAAATACAACCATACAACTGTACATCGCATCGTGTCATATCTTTTCTAAGCCTGTTTATTGTATTGTAAAATTTTCTATTTTCGGGAGTAATTGTGGAATCAGGGTTTTCGGGCTATACCAGTTTGTAGGGGTCTGTAAAATTTACCTTTTCGGGCTGATGATTTTGTATACCATTCTTCCCATCTATGATAGAATAACTTTCTATAATGGTTTTTTAACATCAGATGTAGATAATGTATTGATGTACGGTGTAATGTTTTTGGTGTGTTGTTGTAGTTTGTAGTGGCTTGAGCGGTTTTGTAAAAGGGGCTTGTAAGTATATATGTTTATGAGAGAAGTATTAGTAATAAGAGAGTGGTCACCACTGCTAACAATAAATATATTCTGTTGAAATAATAACTACAAGTTATTTGCAAGATATTATAATCTTATTAATATATTGTGAAACTGCCAATGATTTTTAGAGAAGGATTCCTGAAGCAAGTGTTCTGGCTTTGAAAGCAGAATGCAGACTGTCTTGAAGGAATGCCCTCTCTAACGGGGGATTTTCTCTTACAAAACAGTTGGCCAAGTGGCATTGTTATTTTCCTAACGGATTCCTGTGCTTTTGCCTCTTTAGCAACAATGACCTTACAGTTTAGAACCTAACTCTAAAATACATTATTTTGGCCAAAATTATTTCATTTAAAATATTTTTCAAAACTATTTATTTTTGCATTTCTTCTTCCACTACAACGGAAATTGTATTAGAGCAGCCATTTTTGCCCCGTTTCCTAACACCCCACAATGACCCTTCACCCATATTAACCAGCCGCTCTACTACCATTGGTGGTCAACTTCTTTATCATATTTATAGTGTCCAGAATTAGGAAAGAAGGGTGCATTACCTGTATGTTTCAGTCTCTGTTAATTATAGAATTCTACCATCTAAACAAAATTATTTAGTAATAAATAGATTGCCAAAATTCCGAGTTTCAAGAAAACTAGTAAACCGGAAGTGTGTTTTTATTGAATAGTTTTTTTTCAGTTTTCGACGAACGCCGACGAATTTCATTAAATTTAGTATACTAGAATTTCATAAAATTGTCAATTAAAATTTTGAAAACTGAATTAAGAGAAAGTTGTGTGAGTGTTTCATACCAGATTTTTTTTTTTAAAGTAATAATAATGATTGAAAATAAAACTATAATATTACTAAAAAAAATAGTGATCATATCTATCGCGCTATTTTCTTCTTCTTCCCATATTACTGCGGTCCTTAAAGGACTTTGACTTCCTGTTGTAGTTGGTTCCAGACGTCCCTATCCACAACCTTCCTTTTCCATTGACGTACTTGCATTTTTTGGAGATCAGACTTTACATCCTGCAACCATCACAGTTGGAGACTTGGTCTTCCCCCTCCCGAGTGACCTTCATATGCTTTCCAAGGCGCTTTCTCCCTTTCCATTCTTTGGAAGTGTCCTAACCAACGGCATCTTCCCAATTTTACCACCGTGACTAGCCAATGCTCCTTAAAGAGCTGCTTCGTTTTCCATTGCTGGTCCCTATCTCAACATATTTCTTTCCCAGCAGTTGAGTTTGAATTCGTCGCCTACCGTTAATGTCCAAGTCTCAGAACCATATATAAAACGATGTGAGCCTGAGGACGGTCTTGTTTGTGATAACTTTAGCGTCCCCCCCCGCAACTATTTCCGGCTAAAATTCTACTTCTAATCGCGTAATTTTCTATTACTCTTAAATTCAATTGAACAAAGCATATTTAATCAGTTCTGGGACTGCTACGATCTTAACGATCAGCTCCTCCAAGACCTTCCCACAATAAAAAGGCATGGGAAGAGTTTTGCCTCCTCTCAACGGGGTTAGTGGTAGTGATTGTAGTGTATAGTTACAAGTCTATAAACCAATCTGACATAGCAGGCTTATTAGGCGTAGAAAGGCCTAGAAAGTGGGGCATTGTTGGTTCATAAAATATCTAAAAATCTCTAGTATAGTTATTTTCAAGTGAAAACATTATTACAAGATTACATAATACACGTAGATATATCTATGATTTATATTATGTTTTTATTTATTTACTTTATAATTCCATTCCTTACAATTATTTATTTAAACGTCATCGTATAAATAAATTTAAACCATCATCTCACAAAGACTTGTTCTTTCTAATGTTTTTGCGCCAAAGAAATCCAGCTCTGCATTTTAATGACTTCATTTGAATCTTTTTTTTTTTTTTACACCTTTTCAAAATTATATCACGTTCCATTCTAGTATATATGAGCAATATAAGTAGCATATGTATGCATATATTTATTTTAATCTTTTTTTTAACAACGCATATAATTAAATATCATATATTATGACATAGTTTAAGTTTTTTTTTTTTTTATTTACTTAGTTTTTCCAAGGTATTATCTTAATTATCTGTTATAAAAAGTAAACAAACTAAGTGATATCAAATTTCTCTATATTGTATTTCATACACGCTCCATTAATTTTTTGGTCTCTTTTGTAGACCCCTACTGTAAATCCTTTCCTAACCCTAAAAGTACTGAATGACGGTGTTTTCTTTTCTCAGTTTTTTTTTTATATATATTTTATTTTTCACCCTAAGTCCTCTTAGGCCTCTTTTATAAATCTTAACTAGAACAACCCTACTGTGATTTATGGTGTTTTAATTTAGGATTCTAACTTCTAATATTTCATTTTATATAAGAAAGGTCCACGCTGGAGTTCCTCAAGGGAGCATACTTGCTCCCCTCCTCTACACAGTATATACGGCAGACATTCCTCTCAATCCTAACACTACTATTTATTCCTTCGCCGATGATACGGCAATCCTCTCCCAAAATATTGACCCTGTAATTGCCACCCGATCCCTTCAATCCCATCTTGAAATCCTCGAACTCTGGTTCCGCAAATGGAGAATAAAGATAAAACGAGAGCAAATCCAGATACATACCATTCACTCTAAATCGCAGAATTCTCCCTCCAATATACCTGAACCGTATTCCTATTCCTTCGGCAGACAAAGTGCGATATCTCAGCCTATACCTTGATAAACGCCTTACCTGGAACCCACATACTTGGCTTAAGCGACAAGAACTTAACTACCGATACCGAATGATCAAAAGACTTATTGACAGACGATCAAAACTAACTCTCTCGAACCAAAAAAACACTCTACATAGCCGTGGCTCGCACCTATCTGGACATACGGACTTGAACTATACGGATCAGCAAAGCGCTCCAATTATTGCTGTGGTGGTTGGTGCCGCAGAGCTGGAAAGCATCGGAGACATTTTCCCTGGTAGCCTGCTTCATTTTGTGGTCATTGACCGGTTTCGGGCGTTCGCCCATCCAGTTAGTTTTCACACTGAAACTAACTTTGCTCTGTGCAAGTCTGTATTGTCACACTGTCTCTGAAAAGCGCATCTTGAAGATGGGCGAACGCCCGAAACCGGTCGATGACCACAAAATGAAGCAGGCTACCGCGGAAAATGTCTCTGATGCGCTCCAATCTTCATCGTATCCAATCCTTTCAATCAAAAATCCTCCGCACAATAGTCGATGCTCCTTTTTACGTCAGCAACCACACTATCCACAGTGACCTAAAAATCCCATTTGTCCCAAGATCTCGCCAAGTCCCGATATATTAAATTCCATTCCAAACTTTCCCATCACTACAATCCATTGGTCCGCAACCTGTCACAGATAACATTTCCTGCTAATCCTTCCCGAAGACTGGAGCGCCGATGGCCTCGCGATCACCTGATCGCTTGATAAAAAAAAAAGGGCATCCTTCGAATTCGCTTCATCGGTGTCTATACTAACCGACTTATGATGGTCATTGTTGGATGGCCTTCTGTCACGTCAAGTTATTAGTTATTGTTTTTTTTTTCATTCTTTTTCAGTTTTATTTTTTATTCATTTTATGTCTGATTTTATTATTTGTTATATTTTATCATTGTCATCTCATTTGCTTGTTGTTTATGATTCGCAGTTACAAATAAAGTAATTAAAGTGAAAAAAAAAGATGGAATTAAACATTTTCAGATGAAAAAACGTACTTTTCACAAATGTTTAATTAATATAACCCTATGGATCCTGATTGGAAATTCTAAACTAAAACGATGATATTTATAATGATAATGATATGCAATATAATAAAGAGAAGGACTATAAACAAACTTAATAAAAATAAAGGGACGACAGTCTTGGGGAGTGAAGAATATATCTTTGAAGATACAAAACTGGAATGAAATGGAAGAGATAATATAAAGATTTCACATCATAAAAAAGGCTAGTAGAGGTGGTCAATATGAATAAGAATTTGAAGAAGTTAATTTATGTGGTGTATAGAAGAGAACTGGCAGGTCTCTCTAATTCTCTCTCTCTCTCATCCTTCTCTCTCTCTCCGAGAGCTTTATGATATATATAAATATATAAAAGTTGTGAAGAGATTTCAGTAACCATCTACCAAGGATTCATAACAGGTCATCCACTATCCTCCACCAATCTCTTCCAAAATTTATTCAAAAAAGATGCCGTAAAGAACAGCCTACTAGAGACCGGGATACTGAAAGCAAGATTTAGATTATTATATTATATATCTCCGTTTTGTTTCCCCCCCCCCAATTTTATTTCTATTTGCCGCTTACTTAGATCCGGAAAAAATAAAATGAAATCTGATAACATAATATAAATCCTGGCATTAATCATAATGTATTTTAACGTTAAATACATTTATTTCTTTTCTATGGCCGCTATAACAGGAAGCTAACGTATTGAAAACTAGAGTTAATTTGAAAAATAGAAATGGTTCTTATTATATTAGCCTATCACTGGTCAAAAAAAGTTTTGCATATTGCAAGATTTTGTATTCCTGAACTTTGTCCGGTAAATTATATTGCATTTCTTTGTTTTGTATGACTTTTGAAACGCGTTACATTTGTTTTCCAGACATGTGCTCATTCATTCACTACTTGTTAGAGATTTTGATCAGTTTTGAGAAGTTGAGCTGATTGCATGCAGTTGAAAATTGTTTTGTTGATTGCATGTAAGTTGAAAGGGAAGTAAAATTTTACCGTGAATTTAAACAGCAATGACATGGCACACGATTTCAGCAGCAGATAGAGTTCGAATAGTGACTTTAATGCAACATGGTCAAATGATACAAGCCGAAGTAGCTCAAGTGGTACGATGCAATCAAACTGACGTTTCCTGACTTTGGCGGAAATTCCAACAGATATAAACCATAGCTGATAAGCCTAGGATAGGTCGACCAAGCAAAACAACCGCTGCTCAAGATCGATACATCTGTATTTCCGCTAGGAGACAACCTAGGAGCACAGAAACGCCTTATGGAGGGAGCTTCGAGCGGCTATAGGAATCATGTATCGACACAAACTGTTCGAAATCGACACCACAATGTAAGACTACGTTCTCGAAGGCCATTCAGGGCACTATGCCTCGAATATCGCCACAGACTTCAGCATATACAATAGGTAAGAAGATAATGAAAACTGGACCCGGGAACAATGGGCCCAAACGTTATTTACAGATGAGGTACGACTTCGTTTCATCAAGATGACAAAAGTAATCATGTCTGGAGAGCAAATGAAGTTTAAATGAAGCTTTCATTGTTGAACGCTATCAGCAAGGTGGTGGTTCAGCACTCTTCTGGGGAGAACATAATGATAGGACGCCGCACCCCACTAGTCCACATCCAGGGCAATATGAAGTCACAAAAATATGAGAACAACGTCCTTGAACCCATTGTTTGTGGATTTAACGGCAACATTGGAGCAGATTTCACTTTAATGGACGACAATGCTCGTGCCCACCGCGCATAGTCTGTGAATAGGTTCTTGGAAAGCCATGGAATTCAAAGGATGATCTAGCCACCATCGTCTCCTGATTTGAATTGCCTGTGGAACATTTATGGAGATTGCTGAAAACAGCAATTTCCAACCGTCCCCAACCACCATGAGCTCTGCAAGACCTTATCTCTGCTGCCATAGAGGAATGAGATAATCTTCCGCAAGAGTATTGGATACCCTGGTATTGAGCATGCCACACCGCCTCCAAGCCTGTGGCAGGGTTCATGGAGGCCACACACACATTACTGATTACACGGAAAAACGACTTTTATGGTTTAAGGATTACGTGAGTTTTTGTTTACATTTCTGTATGACGAAATTTTCTTTATCTCTAAGGTAAAGTGTTTTTTTGTTTGTTTGTACTGTACACTATTATAAGATAAAAAAATCTGGTGTGAAACACTCACACAACTTTCTCGTACTCCAGTTCTCAAAATGATAATTGACAAATTTTATAGTTTGTGTACCAAATTTAATGAAATTCGTCGAAAACTGAAAAAACTGTTCAGTAAAAGCGCACTTCCGGTTTACTAATTTTCTTGAAACTCGGAATTTCAGCCATCTATTTATTTCTAACTAATTATGTTTGCATGATAGAATTGTATAATGAACTAGGATACCACTTTGATGAAAATCTAACCCCACCCCTCCCCTAAAAGAGCTAATAAAAGAAATTTCCCAGAGAAATGTTTTAGATAAAAGTTGTAGATCTTTGCATGTTTAGTTTATACAAGAAGTTTCAAAAAAATCGTCAGAGCCATTTTTGAGAAAATTGCGAAAAAGTGAATAAATCATTTAGTAAAGTGGTAAAGTAAACGCACTTCCGGTTATCCGATTTTTTCAAACTTGAATTTCAACAACATATTTAATTCTAATTAACATTATTTAGATGGCAGAATTGTCTAATAAACTGAAATAGCACTTTAGATGAAAACCTAACCCCACCCCTCCCCCAAAAGTGCCCTTCACTGCATTTTCCCGGAGAAATGTTTCTAATAAAAGTTGTAGCTCTTTGTATGTGTGGTTGATGTTTAAAGTTTAAAGAAAATCGTCGGAGCCATTTTTGAGAAAATCGCAAAAAAGTAAAAAATCCAACTAGTAAAGTGGTACTTCCGGTTGAGGAATTTTTACAGATAACGTACAGTCAGATCCCATGGTGACCTCTAAACGGAATATCAAATTTCAACTTTCTACGATTTTTTTTCGTTTTTGAGCTATGCTGTTCACATACATACATACACACACACGGACACACACACCACACCGACCATTTGCTAAAAACCACTTTTTTGGACTCAGGGGACCTCAAAACGGATATTTCCGGTGAAAACTCGATATCGAAAATTTGACACGATTACAATACTTCCTCTTACTAGGAGTAAGAGAAAGTAAAAACAACGTTGTATTATATTTGGTTCAAAAATACAAAATCTTGAAATATGCAAAACTTTTTTTTACCAGTGTATTTCAAATATTTTTTTCCAAGCAATTTGATTTTTTTGAGGGAGGGGGGAGATTTAGAGGAGTAGAAATGTTAAGCTTTCCACTAAAAGCACGGCCATCTGTATAAAGTTAAGAAAAATTAAAAGCATTGCTAGTTATTTTTAAAACTAAAAATTAATTCACTTTAATAAGCATCTACTTTTAACTATTCACTAATTTTAAGTTAAATTTTGCGAAAAATTTTGAACTTTATAAGTTGATAAATGAGAGTTATTTTTTAATCGATATTTTTTTTTAAAAAATTCTATACGATTTTTTTTATATAAAAGTAAAAAATTAATCGTTAAAATTTTTTCTTATTTCAATGAAAAATTAATGATTATGCTTTTTTTAGAGATTCGTGTTTTACTCAGAAATAAGTATTATCCAGTGTTTTTTATTATTTCTCTGAAAACATAGAAATCGTGCCTGATAATCGATATGTTTTATTATTGGACTTTTGTTAATACGCGATTGTAAACAAACAATAGATAAATTCATATTTAATAAAAGACAAATTGAATGACTTCCGGTACAGACTTTCGTCTATATATTTCGAGCAGGTTACTGTTTTAAAATTAAATTCTTCTTAAGTCTATATTTATTTAGTTTTAGTTAATTAATAGTTAATCCAATAATAGGTATGTAATTTTTAAAGAAACAAAAGGTTGTTGTTTAATTCCCCCCCCCCCCTGGAGAAAAAAACATGGGAATTTGATTTTGTAAATTTATCAAAAACTTTTAATTTGAATTTATCTATACAAAAAAAACAGAATTATTTCTTTTTTAATATTCAAAAAATTTTTAAAATTTTCTATAAATGAAATTGAGTTTTTATTTTTGTGAGAAAAATTTTCCGCTTATAGAATAACCGTTATTTATGGATAGATTTATTTAGTCTCAAAAATAACCGTCATAGTGTGATTTTTTTGATAGTTTGGACTAGAAAATACAAGTCCAATCTAAATATAAATAAATAAAAAAATGATTTCTTAAGACGAAAAATAAAAATCACAAGTCGTGATAAGATTTGTTTTTTTATATAAAATATAAATAATTATTGATTTTAAATTTCGAGCTAGAATTCCCAAATTTGAAAAAAAAATTGATTAAATGGCGAGTGTGACTAAGGAGTAGGTTCTAAGTTTTTTTTTTTTTTTTTTTTAAGCTACTTTTACAAAAATAAACCTATCACTTTAATTTGAACCATTTTTCTGGGTATTTTAAGAGACAGTGTAGAATCTGTGACGTTAAATTTAAAATCTTATTTGGATATGTTCAACTTAAAGATGCGTCATCTGGACTACAAATGTATTAGTTCCATTATCTGCCGACTTTATATGAAATATATTTGGCACAATTAGCTGCTTGTTATAAAACAGTAACATTTGCTTTATCTAAAGGAATTTATTAGAATAATAAAAATATCAAAAACAAAGTACCAACCTGATGAGACTTTCGTATTCATACACACTGACTTATACTCATTCATTCTCTAATAATTGTTTACTATTTCATCTCTAAAGGTACTTATTGGTCAAATTACATTCAGTTTAATGTTTTCTATCATTTTTGGTGGGTCTAATTTAAATTTAAAAGTGAAAATGGGAAGAGGTAAAGAGACACGAGTAGTGAAATTCGTAAAATCATAATTGAAAATCGGAAAAGAGGAAAAAGTTTGCTCATATCATAATCGGAAAATCGGAAATTGGAAAATTAATAAATAGAAGCCATGCTACAGTACAAAGTATCATTAACCGATACAAAAATGAAAACAGAATTGAAAATAAGGCAAGAAATTTAAGTAGAAGGTTGCTCAGCGATAATGATGAACGATTCCTAGTAAGAAAAGTGAAAGAAATCCTGAAATAAGTGCCCCAAGCTTAGCTGTGGAGATGAGTTTTAGGTTGGGAAGGAATATTTTAGGTTACAGTCCCGTGACTGTTCGTAGAGCCCTCAAACGAAATTCGTTTTTTTCCAGGACAGCAAGGAAGAAACCGTTTGTAAATAAAAAAATAAAAAACACGGGTTCAATTCGCTTATACTTACAGAAATCATCAGTTTGATTACTGGAAAAACGTTTTATTTACAGATGAAACAAAAATTAACATCTTACAATCCGATGGAAACTGTAAAGTTTGGAGGAAAAGAAATGAAAGCCTTTCTCTTAAGAACGTATAACGGAGAGTAAAGTATGGAGGTGGGTCTGTGATGGTTTGGGAGTGCTTCTCAGCTTCTGGGGTGGGGAAAATTCAATTTATCGACGGGATTATGAATTCTGAGAAGTAGGTAAATGTTTTAAGAAAAAATTTAAAAAAATCTGTCAAAAATTTGGGAATTGAAAGAAACTTTATTTTCTATCAGGATAATGATCCCAAGCATAAGGCCCTTAAAACAAGAGAATGGCAATTGTATAATTGCCCCAAAGTGATGGCAACACCCCCACAGTCACCAGATCTCAACCCAATCGAGCATTTGTGGGCAGAGTTAAAAAAAAAAAATTGAAAAATTATCAGATCTAAAATACAACTCAACTTAAGGAGAAAGTAATTGAAGAATGGCATAACATTCTCCGGAAACTACTAAGAAACTTGTTGAGTCGATGCCTAGGAGGCTCATTGAGGTAATTAAAAGAAAAGGTTACCCTTTATATTATTCTAATAAATTCCTTTAGATAAAGCAAATATTACTGTTTTGTAGCAAGCAGCTAATTGTGCCAAATATATTTCATATAAAGTTAGTAAAAAAAAGTACATGTACGTATACATTATGCACATATGAACATTATGACTACTTTATTGAATATGACTGTCACTAACTGTATATCCGGGAATAAATGAGTAGATTTTTGATATTTAAAGAATATTTGTTAATTAGTTTACTTTCTCTTATTCCTAGTAAGAGAGGAAGTATTATAATCATATCAAGCTTTCGATATCGAGTTTTCACCGGAAATATCCGTTTCGAGGTTCCGTGAGTACAAAAAAGTTGTTTTTAGAAAATGGTCAGTGTATGTATGTATATGAACAGCATAGCTCAAAAACGAAAAACCGTAAAAATTTGAAACTTGATATTCCGTTTAGGTATCACCATGGGATCTGACTGTACGTTATCTGTCAAAATTCCTCAACCGGAAGTACCACTTTACTAGTTCTTTTGTTTTACTTTTTTTTGCGATTTTCTTGAAACTTCGTACATCAACTACATACTAAGAGCTACAACATATATTTAAAACATTTCTCCGGTAAAATTCATTTAAGGGTAATTTTTGGGGCAGTGGTGGGGTTAGATGTTTATCTAAAGTGCTATTTCAATTGATTAGATAATTCTGTTATCTAAATAATGTTAATTAGAATTAAATATGTTGTTGAAATTGCGAGTGTGAAAAAAATCGGATGACCGGAAGTGCGTTTACTTTTATCGTTTTACTGAATGATTTTTTTCACGATTTTCTCAAAAATGGCTCCGACGCACTTAAGAGCACTTTTAGGGGAGTGGTGGGGTTATGTTTTTCTTTAAAGTGCTATCATAGTTGATTATACAATTCTAACATCCAAACAAAATTAATTAGAAATAAATGGATGGCCAAAATTCCAAGTTTCAAGAAAATTAGTAAACCGGAAGTGCGCTTTTAATGAACGGTTTTATCAGTTTT